>LOJH01052721.1:344-12302 GCA_001685095.1 Ellobius talpinus
CCTTTAGAAGAGCAGGCAATGCTCTTAACCTCTGAGCCATCTCTCCAGCCCACAAGCATTTTTTTAGACTTTTTTTTATTAGTTTTGATGATGTGTGTGAGCATGTGCACATGCATCCAGGTACCCTTGTGGTCAGAGGCATGGCAATTCCCTGGAGTTGGAACTGCAGGTGGTTGTGAGCTGCCCATTATGGGTCCTAGGAATTGAACTCAGGACCTCTGGAAGAGCAGTATGTGCTCTTAGCCTCTGAGCCCCAAACAAGCATTGGTTTTTAATCCTATCTTTCATAAACTTTGTTTTCAGGACAGGACAGGAAGTATCACACAAAAGTCCATACTAATCCAAAATATCTTGGAGACCTGTTGCTGCCTCTTTGGTAGGTCCACTCCACATGGTCACTTTTTAAATCAAGATGGTGATGAAATCCCATGATATCCATCTTATTTAATCTTAGCAAAGATTTGTGACTGTGCAAAGATAGCGAAGTCACGTGACATTTACCTTCTCCAACCCTAGCAAAGATGGCGACAACCCACATGGCTGCCTAAAGATGATGGAGATCCAAAATGAATCATGCCCATGGTTCCTCTGAAATTACTCATGCGTACATTTTTAGTTATCAACTCCTAGTGTTATTAGTTGTAAGTTAACTCTTTTCATAGATTTTTACAGATTTTTAACCATGTCCAACAAAATAGATTTATAAATCTCAATGTCCAGAAGGCTCGCATAAACCAAGTCTAATTGTTTTGTCTGTCATGCTTTGTTTCCTTTCCCGTCACTGTGCCAGGCAAATCAAACTGACACAGGACATAGAAGAAACTTAAATATGCCTGGGTCTATCGAAGGCAGAGTCACAATCCAACCTTAGAGCCAGCTTTCCTGTAAAGAAGAACAGAATAAAACTTTAATGTTATCTACACCAAAAAAGACTTCTGAACTCCTACCGTTTGCCTGCTGAACGTCATTGCGTCAGTTACGGGTCCCATTGCTGTCACTATACCTGCGAAGGAAGGGCCCATTAGCTCACGCGTGCAGAGTGGGGGTGCGACGCTCATGGAAACGGGGTGTGGCTGGGACTTTCTTCCTCCCATCCCATCTTGGAGGAAAGCAGAGAGAGGACAAGGAATGAACCCAGGCTCAGAACACTCAAGGACCACCCCCCAGTGACTCACTTCTGCCAGGATTTTCTAGAACACTCAAGGACCACCCCCAATGACTCACTTCCTCCGGCAGCCTCTGGGTATATTTCTCATTAAAAACACACTATTCAGTAAACGGGGAATTTTTCTGTCTCTCCATACCAGAGCCCCTTCTGTACCATTTTTTGTCTTTATTGACAAGAGAAAGTGGCTTATTATTCTAATGAAGATGAACACAGGTGACAATCCCTTCCCAATTCACTTTTGTTTTTATTTACTTGAGACTCACTCGGAGCATGAGGAGGGGGCATAAGCCAAGTCTCCTCCTGACTCTGTTTCTTAGTCTTTTGAGGGAAAATTTCCACCCTATAAAATTGGTGAAATGCCTGCCAATTAGTAAAAAGATATCTGTAGCCCGGGAAACATACATGCAAAATGGAAATAAAGCAAACAAACCAACCTTTGGGGGTAGGAAACGTTCATAGATGGTGCTTTGAAATTAATTGTATTCTTTTAATGAAAAGAGAAAGGGAACAAAAGGCAAAACACAAATTGAAATTCTTCCGACACACTCTTAAAATATTTATGTTGGAGAAGAATAGGGAGTAGGGGGTGTAGGTGCTTGTCTTCAAACGTATGGGAGCAGTAAGCCACCGAGATAACCCACCTTCTTCACCCCTGAATTCCAATCTTGGGAATGTCTCCTAAGGAAATCGTCTGAACGATAATTGGATAATAATTTGAAAATTAGAAAAGCAAGTTTGTACTTGTGCCTTCCTGGGTCTCTTACTTCACTGCCTGTGGCATTTGAGAGGAACCAGACTTTGGTTAGCAGGGGGTGGTGTGGATGAGATGGCCGGATGGACGGATGGAGTGAGGACGTGGAGACACTCAGGGAGGGAGTTGGGTGTTGGTCAGGATGAGACCTGAGAGGGACGGGAGGAACTCTGAGTAAGGCTGTCGCTGGAGGTTAAGAGGGAAAGCTGAGTCAAGGAGAACTTAGGGGAGCGTTTACACTTATGTTGGAAGAGGGGTGGAGGAATGTAGAAGACTCGCTTTGGGTGGACAGTGTTGAACCAAGTACCACGAGGAGCCAGGTGAGTGAGCTGGGGTCTGCCTGTCTGGAGAGGGGCAGGGGGGAAAGGGTGAGGTCGGCTTGCTGTGAATATCCAGGTGATGGTGACCTAATAATTTCCTAAAGACCCCATTCTTAATACCGTTACATGTCAATTACACGTCAAAGTGCATCTGGAGGGACATTCAAACTGCAACGCCACATGTCCTGCTGTGGATTGTGCCTCACTACGGGGCTGACTCAAACCCCAGCTGAATTCCCTATGGTGGAACGATCTTTTATTCTGCGAGGAGGGGTCTTCCTGTGTTAATATACCCAGATACACTGGTGGGCGATGCTTCAGCCAGAGTCCTAGAGTCCTTGGGCTGTAACTTTAGATAAAAGTTTAAAACCTTTCTTGTTTTTTTAAAAAAATTAAATTACGTTTGTTTGGGGGAAGTTGCCCCTGTGCCACAGTGTGTGTGTGTGGTGATCAGAGGACAGCTGTGGGAGTCGGTTCTCTGCTACCATGTGGGTCCTGGTTACGGAAGTCAGGTCATCAGGCTTGGTGGCAAATACTGTTACCCGCTGACCCATCTCCCGGGCTCAAGGGGGAACTTGTGACCTTTGAGTGTCTGTTTCTTCACCTACACACTGAAGGTGATGGAGGGACACGTCACAGGTCATATCTGTTTCCTCACCTACACACTGAAGCTGATGGAGGGACACGTCACAGGTCATCGCGAGGATGCCTGAGGCCTCACGAATATGCCTATGATCTCTATAAACCTCTTCTTCACCTTCTACCAAGGCAGAACTCTCTTTGTCTGTTTTTCACACGAACCTTAGGCTGGTCACTCTGGCCACAAGTTGTCACTGTCTGCGGCAGTGTTTAAAATTTCATCTGGTCCACCCACCCCAGTTACACTGCCTCCTTCCTCATCTGCTGCCCTTGTCAGCTGTCTGTCCTTGGAGGCTTCTAGCTAGAAATGATCAGAGCCCCTCTCCTCTTCCGAGTGGGTGTGGCAGGAGGCAGACAGGTCTGTTTAAGTCCTGGCCCTGCTGCTCATGCGCTGCCTCACTGTGAGTGGTGACCTCTTGTCTCCAAGCCTCTGACTCTCCACCTGTAAGACGCTGCAGTAGCAGCCTGCCACTTAGGGCTGGGGCTCTCAGGGTACACAAGGTAGCTTGGGCGAGAATTCAGCATCCTGGCAGTCACCAGGGGCTCTCCGGCGGGGAGTCGGGCAGGGGAGTTCCACACCTTGCCACTCTGGTCTAGCCTGTCAACAACAGTGATGGGATCTCCTGACAGCTCCCCTCCACCAGCCCTTTCAAGGCCTTTCAGATTGCCGTCAGGATGACCTGGCTGTGGCACTTTGGTGACGCCACTCTCTGCGCAGGACTGTGACACCTCCAGGAGCCCCTGCCAATCTAGCCACGGGCTATGACTTATGTGCCCGAATCTCCGCCCCCCATCTTGCCCTGCTGTGCCCATGCTCCGCTTCCCCCTAGGTCTTGCTAGGGGGTCATCTGAGCAGAATGGGTCCCACCCAGCGCAGACATCTCTCCTGGGTCTTGTCCTCCCTCGTGCCTGGCCTTCAGCTCCCTGAGCACCGTCCTTCTCTCCACAGTCCACCTCAGCACACTGTGAGCACCAGTCTTCGCCATGACGGCAGTCCCTGGTGAGGCCAGTGCCCCTTGCACCGTCCTCTGCATCGTCCACTGCCCCAGGCTGCCCCCTCTGTGCTTGCCATGCGTGTCTATTCAGAGTTCTGTTAATAAATAACATTTTTCTGGGATTCAGATGCACGAATGTTCACCCACAGGTCAAAGGTCGGAGGAGTCATCTGTCTATGACTTCCAGTGTTCAAAACCAGCAATGTCTACCCCAAGAAGTGATGCGTTCCTGGATTCCCTGTGAACACGTGTTCTGAAACAGGCACGTCTCGAACATCACGTGCCTGAGCTGAGAGACATCTTTCCTGTTTGTGGGAAGTGGAGGGGACATCTGCTATCCCTGTCCACTGCCCTCTCTGTGGCTGGACGATGCAATCTGCTGGGTGCCAGCCCCATGCCACTTGCCTTCCTTCCCCAAGGTATGTGAGGTTCAAGAGCTTTGGGTTAGCCTTGCTCCTAAGACGAAGCAGTGTGACCGGCGAGGAAGTGGGCGGTTGACTTATGCCTGCTATGAAGCCCAGCTCAGGAATGTCCCATCGCTCAAAATGGGCCTCACATTCCCAGAACTCTGTCGTAGCTGGAGAGGAGGCGAGTGAGTCAGAGATCCCCTGGCTTTCCACAGTTCAAACCTGAAGCCTGGCTGCCCTGCAGACGGGGGTAGGCGGATGGAAAGTCCTGTGAATACTGGTAGCTAAAACTGTGTTCCTCACCTGGGATGGCTGTGGCTTTTGGGGTGCGGGACCCAACCTAGCCATCCTGTGTGGTTGTCTCCAGGCTGGTAAGGTCCTCCGGCATGCATTTGAATCCACAGTTGTCCAGATGTCTGCAGAGGATGCTTTGCTATGGCTCTGATTATATGTTTCACACAGACATGACGCCTCTGTCCTTACGTGTAGCATTCCTACCATCAGCTCCGTTCTTGGCAGGGCACCTGGGTTTTGTTCTCGCTTGCCATTTCTTTCAGGCCTTCACCTTGCTTCCCTCTTCCTCCAGATAGGAAGGCCTGGAAACATTATTCCAAGGGCAAGGATTTGGCAATGGTCCCTGAATGCCAAGCGCAAACCACGGGGTTTTAATGATGCTCCCGAGAAGAGTCACCTGTTCTTTTCCGCCAACCTCTGGCACCTGGCCATGGGGCTAATGAGCTGTGAACAGGCCCAGTCTCCGACCTGCACTGTAGAGGTCTCTTCCCAGGTATTTCCTAATGTACCCAAGCAGAGGGTCCCTCCTGCTGGCTGTAAGTGGTCATTGTTCTGTAGCCCAAAGTACTGCTGGGCTGTGGACACTCCCATGCCTCCTTTCCACGCTCTTCTTTCCAAATACGCATTAACTCAGGAAAACTCCGACTTCCCGAGTGCTAATAAGAACCTTCCATCCATAAAAGGCCAGGGAGTGCCAACAGGAGCCCTGGAGAGTCTCTGACACGCTCCAAGCACAAATTAACCAGTGTCAAGCAGTCCGGAAGGAGGCATGCAGGCGCCATAGCGCCAAGTCCCGAGACTGCATCTCCACATCAACCAACATACTATCTCAGAAAGCCATCTCCGCTCTCTGACTCAGTGCGGCGTCAGTGTGGCAACCACCCAGATGAGTCCTCCCTGCACCACAGGCCTGGGGGTGAGGGTGCAGAGATCCTGTGTGTAGGGTGTCCGGGGACAAGGCAAAGTGACAGGATCTGTCCACAGAGCTGTGACCACAACAAAAGGGCTTCAACGCCAAGATAGTCAAATGCCAAGGTCCTTCCCCGGAGGACAGTTGTGGTACCTCCACAGGCAGGCCCCACATGCTCACAGCTTGAGTCCTGCTGTGTGGTCTCTCGAAGGGCTCAATCCATCAGCAGCATCAAAAGCAAGCAGAGAGCAGGGGTCAGTGCCACAGTGAGATTCCACAGACACTGCCCAAAAGCTGCAGAGGACGACAAGGAAGGTCTTGTGGCCACCCTGTGCCTGTGCTGAGGATGAGGGGGCCAGCGACGGAGGAGATGGCACAGCCAGTACAGTGCTTGCCACACAAGTGTGAGGACCCCAGCTCTATCCTCAGAACACATGTAGAGAAGCCAGGATGATGGCATGTAGAGACAAGAGCGTCCCAGACTGCTTGATCAATGAGCCCCAGATCCCACTGATGGACTCTTGACTCAAAAACCAAGATGGTTAGCTCCTGAGGAATGATGCTGCAAGTTTTCTTTGCCTCTGCACATATGTACACCCATGCATGTGTGAGCACACACATGCACAAATACATGCAAATACACACACAAACTAAGGGGTGGTGTGGAGAAACTGGATCAGGGTTTAGTGGTAGAATTCTGGCCTACTATACACAGGCCATCCCTAGAATGGGGTGGAGGGTGAGCGGGGAGAGGAGCCATGATGGAGCACATCTCTAATCTTTCCTCCTCTCAGGGCTCATGGTAGACAAATAGGCCATCTCCACTCCCACCTCAGAGAAGATTGCAGCCCAAGGCAAGAGAAGGCAAGGCTGACACTCCCTCCCCTGAACTTGTATCTCTGGTGTGTCTGAATAACTTCAGAGGTCCCAGCACCTGCTCATCTCTGACCTGACTTCCTGCCTGCAGCCAGAGCAGACTCCGCTCAGTGCCTGGCCCTCAGGAGGGACCCACTAAAGAAGGCTCTGCTATATTAGTTTAGACTTTGATCTCTTAAAGATATCCCCTCTGGTTCTGGTTTGTAAGTCAGGTCTCGCGGACAATGGAACTTGTGCCGAGTTGGGAGGGTGGGGCTAGGGTCAGCTTTGGGTCCCTGCACCCTCAGAGTCACAGGACAGAGTTCTGGGGCACTCCTAGGAAGGCATGCTTAGCGTCCTGTGCACACCCCATTAAATAACAAAGATGGTGACAGTGTGACAGACACCCTGGAGGAAGGACAGGCCTTTGTCATGCTTTGGAGCCAGGAGTCTGGCCTTTCCTGATGCACTGGGGTCAGGAGCAGCAGAGCTGACTCAGCCTGGGTCCTCCCTGGCTTTCCTGTGTGACCTCTCAGGCTAGCTGAAGGACTTACCGCCACACCCCGTGTGGCCCTGGAGGGCATGGGATCTCTCGGTCAACTGTCACCTGCTCATCTTAATTTCCTTCTCTACAAAAGAGATGGGACAGTATGATTTTCAAAATTATTCAAGTTTTGAAAACTGTGATTCCTGGCACCCCAAGAGGCTCATTTTGCACTTGCACAAGCCTGGCCTACAGACACCACGCACCTCCGGTTTCCCAAGGTTGGCCTGGGATAGTGTGTTCGCGTGGCAATAAATGATTTAGAATTAATGGCTGTTGGAAACCATGGGTAGGAACCTCCCACTCCGACCCCATAGTGGGATGGGCCTCCAGACCTCACATGACCTGGGCAATCACTCTCTACTGAACTACATCCCCAGTGGGGTCTCTTTTGAATTGTCCACACACACACACACACACACACACACACTTACTTATGGTGTGTGTGTGCACATGCCTGTGCACATGCCATATTAAGGATCAAACCTGGGAAATTCACAGACTAGATTCTGGGCTTCGAGGAGAGAGTAAAGAAAGACTAATGACTGCTCTTCTGCCCCCAGGCAGTATGAATAGGGAAGGCTACACATAAACCGTGAATGCAGGAAATTCTGCACCCTCTCTCCTGAGTGGACCATAATTTTGCTCTCTTTTAAAACTGTTACGGGAGTGGTGAGGGGGCTGGAGAGTTGCCTCAGTGGGGGCACCTGGGGCTCACAGCCATCCACACTTCCACAGGCACTGCACACACATGGTACACATACGTACGTTCAGGCAAAACACTTATACATGTAAAATAAATCTTAAAAAGAAATTTAAAAATCTGTTCTTAAGGAATGAATTGAAATCATGAGACTCAGAAAATCCTTCTTTAAGAAGGAAATAAACTTCTCGGCCCTTCCAAGTCCCACAGAATCTGGAGAATGTGATCTGCATATAGTTGTCACAAGATCTCACTCCAAACTGGGACAACTTTTCATGAATATGAAAGAGATTGTATTCAAAGTTTCCTAAATTTATCTTTAGCTTTCCCAAAAATTGGCCCTAAAATCTAAGAAATGGTATTATTGTCTGAGTAACTGAATCAATGTATTTTAGTTTGCATGTGTCTGTGTCTGGTACATATGTATGTGTGTGCGGTACTTTGAATGTAATTGGCCCCCATAAACTCATAGGGAATGACACTATTAGGAGGAGTGGCCTTGTGGGAGTAGGTGTGGCCTTGTTGGAGGAAGTGTGTCACTGTGGGGGTTAGGCTTTGAGGTCTCCTATGCTCAAGTTACACCCAGTGTGACAGTTCACTTCCTGTTGCCTGTAGATGAAGATGTAGGACTCTCAGCTCCTTCTCCAGCACCATGTCTGCCTGCACGCTGCCTTGTCCCAATGTGATGATAATGGACTGAACCTCTGAGAAACTATAAGCCACCTCAATTAAATGTTTTCCTTTATAGGAGTTGCTGTGGTCATGGTGTCTCTTCACAGCACTAGAAACCCTAAGACAGTGCGTGTGTGTGTGCATGTGCGCGCGTGTATATGCACACACTAGCGTCCATCTGTGAGCATGAAGGAACCTGAGGCGTATGCTGTATGGCAATCTGTCTGTCTCTGTACCAAGCGGATGGGATTATAGATGTTGCAACCATGTGGGTGCTTATGTTCTGGGGGATTTGAACTCTGCCTCATAATGACAAAGCAGTCTTACACAGTGACTCTTACACAGTGACGTGTCTCCCTAGCCTCAAGTCAATACATTTCCATCTGGAGGCTGTTCAGTTTGCAGAGACACCTGGAAGCTGCAGTGTCCACTGTTAGGAATCCATCTCTTGACAGCCGTTTCCTTCATGTGACGCTGACTCTGTCTTTGGCAAAGCAATTGGATGAAGCTGAGACTGTCAGCCTTCCTCCTGAGCTCCTTCAACTTGGAAAGGGACCTTTGTTTAGGCCAGTTTCCTACTATTCTGTGGGATCTTCAGCCACAAGGAACAAAACTCTCTGCAGGAGCATCGGAAGCTAAGATTTCAAATGTTTAGTGTTCCAGATTCCTGGGCAGGCCAGGAGAAGGATGCCAGGACATCATGGGGAAATAACAAGAGAGACTAGACTCACAAGAAAGATCAGCAAAGGCTTTAATGAATGTGTCGCTACCACAAGGCTTAAGGCCGTTCACACAGGGCTGAGGATGTAGTTCACCAGGTAGAGTGTTTGCCTAGCACGCAGGAGGCCATGGGTCCTACCCCATCATCTCATGATCTAGGTGAAATGGCGCATACCTGTAATTCTGGCACTCAATAGGTGGAGGGACACACAGTTGGTGGAGGCAGGAGGATCACCAGTTCAAGGTCATCGGTGGTGGCTTCTGGTCTCCAAGACAGGGAAGTGTAAATATCTTGTCAAGGGTGGGATGGCCCACAGCCCATGGCTTTTAGAGTGCTTACAGCCCCTTCAGCTCACTAGCCCACTCTTACTTTCTGGAGCGTTAATCTTTTATTTACTTACTTTTGTTTTTCTTAATAAGCGATCCCTGTTTTTACTTTGAATCTTGTGTCCCTGGTCCTATCATTTCCCATGGACAGAAGCAGCTGGGTTTTCTACAGATGCCCCTGGGTGGTTCCAGCCGGTGCCTCACAGAACCCGCACCTAATTCTTCCGGTGCCCAAATCCTTGATGTCAAAGGTAATATTTGTGCAAAACCTTCCTGCCCCCCATGGGCTGTCAGTCATTTCTGGGTACTGACAACTGCCCTGCAATGTAATCCCAGGAAGTTAGCTGTTAGGTTGTTTTTAAGGAGAAAAGGCAAAGAAAAGTGAAAACGTTTTCAACACACTTTTCCCTCCTAATACTTTTCTTTTTGTGATTATAATAAAATGACATCATCTCTCCCTTCCCTTTCCTCATTCTAAGCTTTTTCATACACCCTCATCTGCTTTCAAATTGGTGGTCTCTTTTTTTTCCCCATTAACTGTCCTTACATGACCAATTATCATGCTCGTCACTGGGGAAGACTTTCTCCCACCTCAGCGTTCTGTTGTTGCCTGGAGTTCTTTGTGTAGGGTTTCCTTGTCCTTGTTCCCTGAGACCTTATGGGTGGAGCATCTGACACTACCAGGTGGCTCACAGCAAACCTCTGATTCTTACAATCTTTCCGCCCTCTCTTCCCAAAGCCCCCCATCCCCCAGCCGCAGGTGTGGGAGCTGCTTTGTAGATGTTTTCAAATATGTTTGACCTGTGGCTCAATCTGCAAGCAGGGACCCTTCAGATCCAGAAGGCTCTGTTCCACCTTTGACTCTGAGAGTTTGGTGGCAATCCAGGTATCTTGGAAGGAAGAGGGAAGAAAGACAATTCCATGGCAGACAGCCCTCTCGGGGCTCAGGAGTCTTTTGTAAGTTTACAGCGAGCATCGAGCATGGAACCTTGTGGGCAGACATCTCTGTAGACGAAGAACTGTCTGTTTAAAGCTGTGATTGGCAAAGATCTTGGAGCTGGTTGAGAGGGACGTAGCCAAATCCAGCTTCTCCCATTTTTCCTATATTGACACAGTTCCAAAAGGGGTGGAGACTCTCTGTTCATCAGTTTTCCCAAGTGCAGAATCATAACAATTATTTGAACCCATTTTATAGAATGATTACCATAGAAACAGAAGCCCCAATGAGGCTTAAGAAATACTCTATTCTAGCTAATTGTTCTGCTACGGGTTAAAATTGCTGGCCCCAGGGAAGCCTGTGCTGAGAGCTTCTCCAGCCTCCAGGACATTGCCTGATTACAATCATCTATCAGGGCCTTGGAAGCTCACAGCTGGGGCTTCAGTAGGTTGAAGCCCCAGGAAACTGACCAGACAGGAACTTTCTGGGCCAGGGCTGATCCAGGATCCAGCTGCCTCTGTTCCTCCTAGGCCACAACAGAAAGCAGTTTTGAGTTTATTATGTACACATTTTCTTCCCTCCCTTGGTAATTAGAACACTGTAGCTATTCAAGGCCCATGGGAATGTTCTAGAAGTTTCTCATCTTATAGCCGTTCCAGGGCTGAGTAGTTCTCAGTTTTCTGACTCAGACCCTGATCTGAACCCAACTGAAGCCCCATCTTTTGTCCACATTGTGGTCTTATGGGAAGCTCCTGGGGTGTACTCTCCTGAACCTAGATAGAGAACAGACTTGGTTATGTGACGGAGTCAGATCTCCCATTTTCTTTTTTTCTTAAAAGACCTTTTAGGATGGACCTGGTGGCACAGGCCTTTAATCCCAGCACTCTGGGAGGCAGAGGCAGGTGGACTCTGTGAGTTCAAGGCCAGCCTGGTCGACAGTGAGTTCCAGGACAGTTGAAGCTATGTAGAGAGATCCTGTCTTAAAAAGACACAGGGCTGGGGTGGGCAGCTCAGTTGGTAGAGTACTTCCCTAGCTTGAACAAGGTCCCTGCTTCCATCCCCAGCAAAAACAATACAAGGTGGCACAATTGGGAGGTAGAAGCAGGAAGACGAGATGTTCATGGTTATCAAAGCAAGTTTGAGGCTGCACCAAAAAGTCATACAAACAAAAAGAACAAAACAAAAACCCAGTCAAACTAAAACACGAACACAGCCATGCACGAACACACCCACACTTTACGTGCACAGTCACACACGAGCACACACATGGTCCAGGCCTACACGGGGTCAAGAGCCTCAGTTTTTCATTGTGTCATTGGATGGGGGATGATGACATACTGGGAGCGGCCCTCTCCCAAGAAGATGGAGGAGCAGCCTTCCGGAACCTGCTGAGGGACCTGCACTTTTTATGTAGCCCCCACAGCTTCTTGGGTAGTCTCTGCCCATGCTCTCTGTGACATGGCCAACAGTGCCGAAGAGCACTCCTCCCTGGATATTTTGGAATGGCACCCTTCTGCAGAAGGAGTCCCAGGGTCAGTCATAGGGGCGGAAGGCCAGAGAGATGAGACCAGGTCATTTGGTGTCAGGATGAAGGTGAGCATAGTTGGGAAACGAGCCTTCATCCATACAGTCTCCATGCTTGTGATCAGACCTGTACCAGAGTGTTACAGTTTTCATTGCAAGCGTGTCATGCCCACATCCTGGAGGTCCCCCCCC
>LOJH01052722.1:0-11853 GCA_001685095.1 Ellobius talpinus
CCCTTTTATTATTATTATTATTTTTTGCCTCCTCTCCCCTTATTCCTCCCTTGTTTTTTATTTGACTCCTTTCCTTCCCTTCTTTCTTTCGTGTGCCCAGTTGCCAATCAAACCACCCACCTCTCGATTTGCGGGGGAAGGGAGGCGGGACCCAACCCCCTCTAGTACTAGGGGGTTGTTATGGTAACTCCCCACGCGAGGGCTGCTGGCCTCTAGATAGGACGGGCTGTCCACCCACCCAATTGCCATGGCAACAGTGGAGCCTCTGAGGGCGGGGCCTCTCCGTGAGAACTTGGCTGGAGAAACCACGTGGGAGGGAAGGAGGGGGTACTGTCCGCCCTTTACTCCCTTTCCTGGCTGGAGTGGGGATGTGCGAAGCGGATCTCAGCCCTTTGGATAGGCACTCCGACTGCACACGCTTATCTTAACAGTGTTCTGCCGGAAGGGATTGGCGCTGGAGTTGCTAGTAGCAAAGCAGCAAGTATCCAAGCTCCAAGTTTCGTTCCAGCACCTTAGCTCTACTCCTGTTGACACAGCACCTCCAGCCGGTTAGTCTCACTACATGGGTGATGCAGTGTAACTGTATAGACAGTCACGGTCTGCCGCTGACGCATGTGCTGTGTGATCTTGAGCAAGTGAACTTGCCTCTCTGGCCTTTTCTTTCTCTATGGAGTTGAGGGGAGAAGGTTCTGCGTGTCTCAAAATCTCTTCCAACATTAATACTCCTTCTGAAAACCCCCATTTTCAGTCTTTTTATTTTGTTTTGTTTTGGTTTTTTTCCCCCGAGACAGGGTTTCTCTGTCCAGTCTTAATATAAACATCGCTTAGGTGAGTTTGAATTCTCTGGAGCCGTCTTGTACGTTTGGATGCTCATCCAGTCTTGCTCTGGATACCCTTCTCACTCGTTTACCGTGTGCCCCATATTCAAGCCCCAACCCTCCCTCCTCCCCCGTTACTGTCGTCCGCCCGCAGGGCCTCCCTGCCGAGCACACTCAAGTCAATTCTTCATATCCAGAAGTGATTTTCCTAAAACTTAAATCTGACATCATTCTCCTGTTTAAGACGGTTTAAGTGAACCCCACCACTCAAGAAGCTGAGGCAAGAGGATTGCATTTCTGTTGTCCTGGGTTACCTGAGAAGGAAGTGAGTGAGCCCACCCTTTGATGACTTCCGCAGCCCTGTGGGCAGGGGTATCAAAGACTTTGAAGATTCTGCCCGTGTCTTTGACCTTATGCATTATTTATTTATTTGTTTATTTGTTTATTTATTTATTTTTCTTGGGTTTATGTTTTGCTAAGCCACACTTGCGCTTGTTCCAGCTGTTCTGAAGTATATTCTGCGCTTGTTCCAGCTGTTCTGAAGCATATTCTGCTTGAAGCTCCCAGACCCGACATCTCTTCCCTGCCTCTGCACTTGCTTTTCTTTCCCTTGGAGTATTCTCGGACTTCCAGTTGGGCCGGCTAGTTTTATGTCAACTTGACACAAGGTAGAGCCATTTGGGAAGAGGGAACCTCAACTGAGCAAACGCCCCCACCAGACTGGCCTGTGAGTAAGCCTAGGAAGCATTTTCTTGACTGATGATTTAGGAAGTCCCAGCCCCTCAGGAGTGGTGCCGCCCGGGCCTGGGTTGTGTAAGAGCAGGTGGAGCCAGCCAGTAAGCAGCACTCCTCCATGGCCTCTGCATTAGCGCCTGCCTCCAGGCTCCTGCCCTGACTTCCCTCAGTGATGGAGTGACATAAGCCTTGTAAACAGAAGCAGACCCTTTTCTCCCCGAGTTGCTTTGGTCCTGGTGTTTTATCACAGATAGAAACCCATGAGACACCAGCCCTTGTCGCCCTCGCTGGCCTTTGCTTTGCCATCCCTGTTGGTATCGCCTCTCTGTGAATGTTCTTGTATGAAACTCTGTTACGTGTATTTGTGCGTGTGCTTGAGTGATATGGTGCACATACAGAGGTCAAAGGACTACCTCTGTGTGGCGGTCTCCTTCCGCCATGTTGGTCCTGGGGGTCTAATTCAGGTCACCAGGCAGGCCTGATGAGACAGGCATCTTGCTGGCCCTGAAGCCTTTCTTGATGGTGAGTTTGGCTCTTGTTTTAGCTGCCTTAGGCCTTTGGTAATGTTTGATAACTGAATTTTACATGACTCTAAGCAGAGATGATGTCAGTGTTGTCCAGCCCAGGGTCTGGCACCTTCAAATGCTTTGCGGATGCTAAGATGAATGAAGGCTGAAGGCTTCTGTTGTCTACTAGGCAACTACAGTAGTTCAAGGTCGAGACCATTGTATAGTAGGGGAAACTAAATTTGAAGTACTGCTATAGGCAAGACACTAACCTCTCTGAAACCAGTCATAATTACCTGTAAAATAGACATTAGGAAAAACTTCTAACTCCAATGCTCTGGAGGCTGAGGCCAGAGGATTCCTGCAAATACAAGGCCAGCCTGAGCTAGATAGTCAGCCTGTGCTATATGAGGTCTTGCTTAAGAAACAAACAAAAACCCAAGTGTGGTTCACACCTGTAATCCCCGAACTTGGGAGGCAAAGGCAGGAGGATCCCAGCAAGTTCAGGGCCAGCCTGGTCTACACAGTGAATTTCAAGTCAGCCAGTGAGATTCTGTCCAGAATGAATTAAATAATAGAGGCACTTGACATATACTCAATAAATTTGTTGATGCTGGACTCATGAAGTATTGATAGTTAGTAAACAAATGAGCAAGTCAGCATCTTGGGGACGGGATAAATGGCTACCTTCGCCTCTCGAGGTCATGCAATGGAGTGGGAGGGGGAGAGAGCAAGACTGGTGGCAGCCGATTCATGTTCGTAAAGAGACAGGGTGGCTGCCTTGCTTTCCTCCCCTACACTATGTTAGCCTTCGATCAGGAACCTGGACTACAGCCGGGCTTGTTCATTCCTGCAATCCCTGCCCGCAGGAGGCTGAGGCACGAGGCTCAAGGATCAGGAATTAGAGGTCAGCCTGAGCTGTACAGCAAGACCCTGTCATAGCTGGGCATGAAGCAGAGGCAGGATTGCTGCAGCCTTGCTGGTCTTCGCAGCAAGACCCTGTCTTCAGACACTCCATGGCTAAGAACTAGAAGGCTACTATCTGGAACAAGAAGCCAGTCTATCCCCAGGCCCAGCTTGGAGTGCTGCTGCCCCCACCTTACAGTTAAGGAATGGTCCCCCAGGGAAGGAGATATTTAGGTGCTGACAATAAGACTAATTAATGCATTGTCTACTAATTAGTACCTGGAATTTCTGTGTGTGGGAGGCGGATTTCTTGGAGATTAGTGTTTTGTTTTGTGTGTGCGTGCATCTGTTTGGAGGTACACAGGTGTGTATGTTTGTGTGTGTAGACGTGTACAGTGAGTGAAGGCTGGAGGTCAAGGTTAGTGGTCTTTTTGCAGGGAGGGGTTCAAGAGAGGGATCTGTATAGCCCTGGCTGTCCTGGAACTCACTCTGCAGATCAGGCTAGCCTCGAACTCAGAGATCTGCCTGCTTCTGACTCTCAAAGATGTGAGCCACCACCACCTGGCTTGGAACTCTCTACTTTAAAAAATTTTTTAGTTCATTTTTAAAATTAATTTATTGTGTATGTGCACACAGGAATGCCATGGCCTGGGTGTGGAGGTCAGAAGACAGTTTTCAGGAATCTGTTCTCTCCTTCTACCATGTGGGTCTTGGGGGTCAAACTCAAGTCATCAGACTTGACAGCAAGCACCTTGAGAGAACTGAAGGGCTACTCTCAGAGAGAATGGGCCCGCAACCCAAAGCCTTTGCCCCACATCGGTACCCACCCCCCATAGACCCTCAGTGAAGCCTTCCTAAATCCTCCACCCCTCTGAGTTTCTTTGTGCTTCTGTGGCTACCTGTGCTCAACATTTTCTAACTGCAAAATACTTCAGACATATGAATTTATGAATATATTGTGCGTGCGTGTGCACACACACATAGACACAGAGTTTGGTCCTCATCTCTCTTCAGGAACTAGGTGAATATATTGTGTGCGCGCGTGTGCACACACACATAGACACAGAGTTTGGTCCTCATCTCCCTTCAGGAACTAGGTGAATATATTGTGTGCGCGCGCGTGCACACACACATAGACACAGTTTGGTCCTCATCTCCCTTCAGGAACTAGGTGAATATATTGTGTGCGCGTGTGTGCGCACACATAGACACAGAGTTTGGTCCTCGTCTCCCTTCAGGATCTAGGCAAATATATTGTGTGCGTGTGTGCACAGACACAGAGTTTGGTCCTCGTCTCCCTTCAGGAACTAGGTGAATATATTGTGTGCGCGTGTGCACGCACAGACACAGAGTTTGGTCCTTGTCTCCCTTCAGGAACTAGGTGAATATATTGTGTGCACGTGTGCACACATAGACACAGAGTTTGGTCCTCGTCTCCCTTCAGGAACTAGGTGAATGAACTTGAGAGCTGCTGCTGAGAAGCACAGATATGTGAACAGAAGAAACAGGAATCGAGGCAGAGAGCTGAGGACGGGTGTCCTGTGCAGGCAGGGAGAGCCTGTGACAACACACATCACTGCCAAGAAGAGGCATGGGCCCTTTCTACACTTTTATTTATGAAATGTTTGATGAACCAATACAAAGTTAGTGTCTGTAAGCAGGCTGGTGGAGGCAGTTACAGTGTCTTCCCCACTGCCGTTGGTGGGGACTGCAGTCAAAAGTGGCTCCATTCTCCCTCCATCTTGGCAGGGATGGACTGGGAGAGAGGCCCTGGGGCACATAGGGGGTTCCAGGGCAGGAGGAAGAGTGAGATGAGGAAGACCCAGGACAGGAACCCCTTTTCCTGGAATAAAAGGCCTGACGTCAGGCCTCCTAGTAAGAGTTAGGTTTCTATGAGCAGTGGTTTGAACTAGGTAGTGGGAGGACAAACCTCTCCAGAATGCTATCCTGCCTCCCCAGGCCAGGCTTGGGAGTGCTCCCTTGGGTTACTTCTCAAGTAAAGGTCCTCTGTGATTCTCTAGTATTCCTTAGAGATGTCCTCCCTAGGGATCAGAGGGCACTGCCCTTGGAACTCAGGGTTTGTGGCAAGGATCAGGCATCGTGGAGCCTGGCGGCTGTGGCTGCTGCCAGGCTGAAGCCTCAGCTACGTCCACACTTCTAAAGGGATCATGCCCTCCTTGCTCCCCAGCGGGGGCAACAGAGACTCATCCTCCAGAAACTTGAGGGGGAAGTGAACCAGATGGCCCTGGATGTGGCTGAGTTCAGACTGGGCTAAAGAAGGGCTGACCATGGCCAAGGGCTCCACAGCCACGTACTCCCGGAGAGACCGCAGGGAACGAGTGGCATTGGACGGCAGGCAGCGGAAGATCTAGGGTAGAAGGAAGGACATGGGAGCCAATTTGAGATTGGCTGGACTCCTCATTCCCTATGCCACCTCTCGGTACCCCTGGACTACTGAATCCTAATAGAAATGCTCCCCAGAGGCATCGCCTTTCTGCACAGGATAACCCATCAATTCCTCATGCCAGACCTTCCCCAGTTTCTACCTGCTCATAGATGTTGGCATTGTTCTCGGCTGTTTCTTGCCACAGCTGGAAGAAGTCGTCACAGACAGGGTCTCGGAGATCCAGGTCTGGCCGGGTATTTGCCCCAAGAATCACACTAGGGAAGAATGGTACCAATGGCCCAAATTAAGTTTCTTAAGAAACCTCAATACCTGGTACATCCAAACAGATGTGATAAACGGTAAGAATACGTGTTAGTCCACCTAGTGGGGCTTTGATTGATCTTTCTTTACTTTGATATTTTTTAAAAAAACACAATTACTTTAGCTGGGCATAGTAACTTTGAAGGCAGAGGCCGGAGGATCAAGAGTTCAAGGTCAGCCTATGCTATGTAGCAACTTCCTGTATATGTGTGTTCCTAATTGGTTGATACCATAACTGGATTAGTCTGGTAAATCTGGTACCAGCTCTAGAAAACCCTCACAGCTAGCTCAAAGGGAAGCCCCACCCATCGCCCCCACATCCATCTGCACCCCTACCTGAAACAGTGCTTCCGCAAACTCAAGGCAAACCTGCCTGCCTGGTACTCCACCCCGTCCATGAGGGACGCCTCCATTTCTGTATCCTCAATCAGTATGGCTAGCTCACTGTCCCGTTTCCCCAGCAAGCTCCTGTCGTTGATGTTCGCAGAACCTGGGATGAGTTCAAGGGCACACTGTGTCTACTTGGGCCCAGGAGGGCCTCCCCAGCACCTCATCCCCTTTAACCAGAGCACTAGCCTGAAGCCCCTCACTGTGAGCTTCACTGCAGACTCTGTTACCCTCTGACCCTCCCAGCCCCTCTCTTGACAGAGGACTGGTTGTAGCACTGACCAATGATGACTGTCCTGTCATCTGCAATGAGCAGCTTGCTGTGGATATAGATGAGCTCAGAGACCGGGTGTCCGCCTAGCTCTCCATGTGTGCGAAGCCCACAGATGGACATGTAATCGCGCCATGCTGTCCCCACTGTACATGAGAGAAGTAGGGGAGGGGCAGTGAAGTGAGAGGCATCTGCTGTGAGTGGATGGAACTCCATCCCACTTCTCAGTCCCAGCAGTGAAAAGCAGGCTGAAGAGCGTGCAAGAATGACAGTGTCCTTCCCCAATTCCCAGGACTCCAGCTACCCAAGCTGCCTCCCTGTCGGGGGTCCAGGGCTTGAGCCCCCAGCACTCACTGGCTGCTTTGAGACGGTGTAAGATTGAATATTCCCCACGACACAGGGTCCTGAGAGGAAAGAAAGGGTGAGGGAGGCAGAGGCTGAAGGAGAAAGGGAAGAGCTGAGAGAAGCAGGGAGGGATCAAGACAGGGTGGAAAGGACACTAGTGTGACCTAGTGTGACGGGGGTCATGAAGGGGGAGTCTCACTGTGGGGAAGTCACCTGTAAGTGAAGTGCAGAATGGCCTGGATTGAGTTACCACCCCCTGTGGAGATGTCACCCTCAAAGCCGGGGAGCAAAGGCAAAAGCACGTAGACTCTGAAACACTGCCCCTGTCTGGGAGACAACAGCCAGAGGTGGGATGATCCCCAAAATGCACTTAGTCCCTACACCTGGGCTTCCGCAATGCCCCATCTCTGCCTTACTTGTGGGCCTTCAGGATTCTGTCCACAATCTCATCGCCCACCTTGTTCAGAACAGTACGCCCATCCGAGCAGCTAATAAAGAACTGATTCTGGGGAAAGGATCAGAGAGACATCAGCATCCTGGCCTTGACCTCTGGCCCCAGTCCAAGGTCCCAGCCAGGCCAGCCCTCAAAGACATCCTGATGTCCCCAGGCCCTCTGCTGGGACATCCTTGCCATCTTCTCCCTCCACTTCTGCCTCAGTCAGACCTCAATGTACAGAAAGTGCTGGCTCTCTCTGATGGTATGTAGGTAGGCATTGAGGATGGAGTTCTCCAAAGTCCCTGCTGACCATCGGTCCACAGACCTCAAGACCTATGGCATGGTGAATAGAATGTAGTTTATAAAACCAGGAGAGGAGAAACTGGGCATAGTGTAGGGGGGCTCAGCTCTCAGGGAGAGGAGGGGTGCTGCGGGCTAATGAGAGGGAGGGAAGGGTCTGGCTGATCAGGATTGTCACCTGCACAGTGGTGCACTGCCCATCTGGGATGGTGAAAGGGAGATGGTTCGCAGTGCTGGTGGACCTGGGCAGCAGGTAGGGGTACGTGGGTATCTTGTACTTGGCCTTGGTGGTCTGCCATGAAGGGACAGCAGAATCAGCAGAAGGTGACAGGGCTGAACCTGGCTTTTCCCTCCCTCCCTCGGGTCCCTCTGTAGTCAGCACCTTTGTGAAGTTCCAGCGTTGGATGAAGTGGCGGGCAAGGTCCCGGGCAGCTGCGCCATGTACAACCACTCCGACATCCCTCCATGGCATCCTGGGTGTGGTCTCTCTGTCAATAAAATCTGGAAGTCCCAGGAGAGTTAAGGGAGAAGTGAGGGCTGGCGTGTTGGGGATACTTGGAACAGGAGTATGCTGGCTTGTCAACTTGACTTAAGCTAGAGTCATCAGAGAGGAGGGAACCTCGATTGAGATAATGCCTCTGTAAGATTGGGCAAGCCTGTAGGGCCTTTCCTATTAGTGATTGATATGGAAGGGCCCAGCCATTGTGGGTAGGACCACCCTGGGCTGGTGGTCCTGGGTTCTATAAGAAAGCAGGCTGAGCAAGCCATGGGGAGCAAGCCAGTAAGCAGCTCCCCTCCATGGTCTCTGCAGTAGCTCCTGCCTCCAGGTTCCTGCCATGCTTGAGTTCCTGTCCTGACTTCCTTTGATGAACAATGATGTGGAAGTGTGAGCCAAAAAGCCCCTTTCCTCCCCAAGTCACTTTTTGCCATGGGTTTCCTCACAGCAACAGTAACCTGACTAAGACGGGGATGAAAAGGGAGACATAGAGAAGGAACCTTCCAGAGGGAAGGCCGCACTGTCCGTGACTCATTTCAGCTCAGTTTCTGCCCCAGCTGTCAGCTCCTGGAGGTCTTGGGGGAGGGAGCCTCACCTTCGAACGGCCGATCCAGCTGCACCCAGTCCTTGGTGATGAGATTGCTGTAGTCCTTTCCCAACCAGAAGAGTCGGTTATGCGACAGGTCTGGGGTGGCTGCAGGCTCTGCACCTGCTGTGGGCGTCTGTAGGAAGAATACACCACATCCAGGCAAAGTGAGGTCATGGGGCCAGGCCAAAGAGAAGACAGGTGCACTGCAGCAGAGGCAGTGTCAGACGTGTGTGTCTCTGTGTGTGTGTCCATCCCAAGCTGGCCTCAAACTTGAAAGCCTCCTGCCTGACATCCCTATAATCTCAGCAATCTGGAAGCTGAGATGGGGGGATGGCAGACTTTGGATAGCTTGAACTATACAGTTAGACCCTGTCCCAGAAACAACCACATAGCTTCCTGGAGTCTCTGAACCGCTGAGGAACTCTGCAGGTCGGCAGTGCTGGGAAGGGTGTAAACATAGAGTACCTAGGCTTGGGGGAGCTCAGGATGGCCCTGGGCAATTACCTGTGAATCTGTAGATTCAGAGGGGTCCCCAAGGTCAGTCAGTCGGTACTGCACATCATCCCAGCGGCCATAGGCAAGGTCCAGCCCCCCCAAGAAAGCCACTACTTGATCTACCACCAGGAGCTTCTCATGATGGGCCCACAACGTCACAAGGTCTGGGTGGCGCATCACCTAGAATTGGGTGGAGGAATAGATGGGGGAGGGTTTAGGTGAGAGGACAGGGTAGGAAAGGATGGAGGATGAGACATTTCAGGGAGAAGTGTTGAGAGGAAGGGAAGTGGCTGTGGTGTAGGAAGGGACTCAGGCCTGAACATCACCTTTATGTTGGGGTGCAGCAGCATCAGCACCCTCTTGCTATAGCCACTGTTGATGCCTAAGGCCAGTTCCACTTCCTTAAACAGCAGTATGGATATACGGACACCTTCTTCCTGGTAGTAAGTGGGAAAACCAAATCCTAGTGCCTCTCCCCAAGTGGCCCCATCTGACTCCCATGCTCAGGATTCCTGTATGTCCCTCCGCCCTTCCTGGATGCTCTCCCTCGTGCACCTGTCATGGTGCTTGCAGCAGAAGGCTCACCCACTCATCTGTCCACCTACCTTTCATAACCTAACCAGGCATCGCCCCAACTATCCGCTCATCACCTTAACTCCTGTCTGCCATCACCCTAATCACCTCCCCCTTCCCACGTCATGTCCTTCCATTCATCTCCCTGGTCTTTTTTCCCCCTGTTTGACACACAGACTTTAGTCCAAGCTGGTATAATATTCAGTATACAGCCAAGGCTAACCTTCAGCTCATCTCCATCTCCCAAGTGCTGGAATTACAGGTGGGTGCCACCACACCCATTTTCTACCATCTACCCGCTCTCTCCCCATCATCTATGTGTCCTTTGTTGTCAGCATTCACATCGACATTACAAATGCCAGATGTGGTGGTGTGCACCTTTAATCCCAGCACTGATGAGGCAGAGGCAGGCAGATCTCTGAGTTTGCCAGCCTGGTCTATATATAGAGTTCCAGGCCAGCCAAGGCTGTATAATGAGGCCCTGTCTTAAAAACATTACAGGTGCCATGCTTTTGTGCTGGGACTTAGGATGCTGCCCAGCAAAGAGACACAGCCAGCACAAAAAGG
Source organism: Ellobius talpinus (assembly GCA_001685095.1). Lineage (NCBI taxonomy): Eukaryota > Metazoa > Chordata > Mammalia > Rodentia > Cricetidae > Ellobius > Ellobius talpinus. The sequence goes on from LOJH01052722.1 coordinate 10,132, forward strand.
GTCTGAGTAGTGGGAACCTAATCTATGAGAGTATCCTGAAGAGGGAACCGGGAGGTGACAGCTGACAAACACTGAGCCAGGAGGGACAATTCCTGGTCCTGAAGCCTCAGACTCCCAACCTTCTCCTTGGAAGACTCCTGCAGAAGTCCTTCCAATTAACTCCCACCCACAGCCAACCCACTCCTCACCGCCTTCCTCTTGAGCATAATGTCCAGCCTCCAGTCCTCTGAATGGGCTGGACGCTTCAGGTAAATCTCAGGACTCAACCTGGAAGTTAGGGCAGGGGGTAAGGAGCAAGCTAAGCTGAAGACAGCCTTCCCCCACCACGGGCCCCCGTCCAGGCACAGCTCTGCCCCCACCCCTCATACTCCTTTATCCCTTGCACCTGACCTCACTCACCACCAGTCCGTGATGAAAATTTCCTCCCGAGCTCGCAGGATGGCGTCTGCCACAGCAGCGAAGTAACCTGCCCCATTCACAAACCTGGGGGGAGGCCAAGCCAAGGAGGTCAGGTGAGTCAGAAGCCAGAAAGTTCTGGAGAGTGAAGACCGGAGGATAGTCATGGGTCAGAGGTGATAGCAGGGTCAGAGATCAGGAATGATCAGAGAGGTTAGATCGTATCAAATACATCGAGTAGGATTTTAATCAGTGTGATGTGCCAGTGTGAGCTAAGTAAAAATGACAAAACATGATCAATTAAAGAAACTGACCAAAGATCGCAAGGGTGAATTCATCACACATTAAACAGCTCCAGCAAAACAATAGGAAGCAAATGAAAGGAAAAACATAGAAGCTGAAGAGTGAGCAAAGAATCAGAGCTGGCAGTTCAGATTCTAAGATGGTCGGTCGGTCATAGGGCAAAACGCTCAGTTCCCTAATTAACAAGAAATTAGGGCAGGGTGTGGTGCGCAGGCCTGTAATCCCAGGCTGAGGCCAGAGGATTACCGAAAGTTTGAAATGTCACATTCACAAGACATTCAAATTAAATAAGCAGTTCTGGCTGTCCTTGAATTTACTCTGCAGACCAGGCTGGCTTCCAACTCACAGACTGGAGGCCTCTGCTTCCCAAGCGCTGGGACTAAAGGCGTGCACTGCCACGCCCGGCTTTTTAAAGGAAACAGTGCCTTCTGCCAGGCGTGGTGCTTTTGTGTCTATAACCTCAGCTTTCAGCAGGGTAAGGCAGGAAGACGTGTCTCAGCCAAACCAAACCAAACCACGAAAGACACTTATCTGAAACAGTATCAGCGTGTAAGAAGCGGGTATTCTCACCGACCACAGGAACTGGTTATTGACCTTTTTGAGACAGGATCCCACTGTAGTCCAGGCTCACTGTAGCCCGGAGCTGGCCTTGAAGTTTTGCCATGCCAGTGTTGATCTACATCCAGCCAACAGAAACCTCAAATGTTTTCAAATACATACTCTTTAATGCCAAATATACATGGGGATTTTGTTTTCGTTTTCTTGCTTTGTTTTTTGACAGGATCTCACTCTGCAGCCTGCTAGTCTGAAACCATCTATGTAGACCAGGCTGGACTTGAACTTGGAGATACACTGCCTCTGCCTTCCTAGTGCAGGATTAAAGGTGTATGACATCATACCTAGCCTCTTTATTTAAAAAATTCTTATTTATTTATTTATTGGTTTTTTGAGACAGGGTTTCTCTGTGTAACAGTTCTAACTGTCCTGGAACTAGCTCTTGTAGACCAGGCTGGCCTCAAACTC
>LOJH01052724.1:0-12301 GCA_001685095.1 Ellobius talpinus
GAAGAAGAAGAAGAAAAACCCCCAAACAAACCAAAAAATGAAAGCAAAAACAAAATCTCAGAGCTTCTTTAGTATTGAACCCAGGCTTGCAGGCTCACAGAACTGACTTCCTTGCTAAGTTGTAAAGTGAGAAATCAGAACAGCAAATGCTAACTCTTGGCTGGATACTGAGCTTGTGGAAGATATTTCTAACATGCACCCATATTTCTCATTCTCTACCCCTCTCTTAACACATAGGAGACTTGTTCCTTAGCCAACTTTTAGAAGTTAGGTGGAGCCAAATGGCCAGCCAGTAGGCTGTTGCAGGAGCATGGCTGTGACTGTTCTGGGATAAAGTAGCAAAGGCATCACAGTCTACGTTCTAAGGAGTCCAACTCCAGGTCAAAATCCTATGTGTGTCCAATAGCTCAGAACCAGCCACAGGCAAACACAAAGTTTACATGGCAGGAGGGAGAAGCTGGCCTCCTCACCCCAGTCTTGGTACATACAGTGTTTTCATTCTTTTGAGGAAGTTGTATTTGAGGACCAGGCTCCCCCCTTTCCCTACCAGTGCTGCTGGGCTTCTGCCATGCCTATCTGCATTCTTAGTCTAAGCATCTCTGTTTAAAGCACCAAAAAGGAATAGGTATTGAAGACCCTTTTCTTCATTCTGACTCAATACTTTCTTACTCCTCGACTCTCCCCACCCCTGTCTTCTAGTTCCCAGATATATACAATACCAGGAGCCTTTGTCGGATCCTTTCCCATAGTCCTGCCCCGTCAGCTATAATGCATGTCAACTGATCCTTACCTGAGACTCATCTCTGTTTAAAAAATAAATAATTAAAGGAACACCATGGGAACTAATCTTTTCTGTTGAGGATCTTGCTTCTGTTACCCTGGTGAGCAAACAAAGTGTTGATTGCGTCTTTCAGTTTGGTTTCTTGTCTTACTTGACCTCCTTCATACACACAGCATCACTAATACTCTGCTTTCATGATGATCCCTGTGTCCCAGGCTACAAGATTGAAACAAGCAGCCCATGGGAAACAGTAACTACAGCGATAGTCTCAGATCCAAAGCAGAATTTGGATGCTGACTTTTACTATAATGTTATCAAAGCTTAACATAAGGGAACTGAACACCAAACTGGAAGGAATAATAGTGGCCATTTCAGGACTCTATGTAGGTCTAAGGTGGCAAGAAGGTTTAAGGACAAGTGTTTCAGTGATTTTTTTTGTCCAAGGCAGAAGTCATAAAGGACCCCTTGTTTAATAGGGCTCAGTGAATGCCCAGCTCTCTCAGGATTTTCCAATTACATTTTTCCTCTTTACAGAGGACAAGAGAAAGGAGGGGCATAATGAGAAAATGAGAGTGATGTAAGACAATGTTGGTCCCTTTGGAGAAGAAAGTAAGACTCCAGGAGCAAATGATGTGCAGACCCAAGCGTGATGCGTTGCTCATTTTCCTTACTCTGTGGGGTAGACCACCCAGCTTGGTGGAGCTGTTTAGCTAGACGAGAGGTGAAGAGTGTTTTAGTTATGGCTTCAAAGTCAATAGCACCAGACAGAGGTTATAATTTGCTTCTTTAACATTTCACAATCCCAAGGAAACAAAATCAGTGTCTTGGCAAAGCCATTCCCAGCTGGGTTAATTCCCCTATAAGACATAAATGAGTCTGAGTGACGGAAGGGGTAGACTGAAGAGAAGACCGAGATCTTCCACTTCTAGGAGCTAATACGTCTGTTAGGGAGTGGGGCTGACAGGTCCATCCCTCAACTGCAGGGGGTGTCAGCTGTTTACAGCTCGTGGCTGTGTCTCTCACAGGAACAGTGTCAGGGTTAGAGATCTGTCTCAGCTAACATCATGAGTTTTCCCATGGATGCTCCAGCGCCAATGACAGGAGGAGGTAGAGATACAAAATCCCAGGCCCTTGTCTCAGTCATGGTAACTCTGAGGGCCAACCCTTCTCAAGAGGCCCCATGGCACAGATTCAGGCCTCCAGTACAAACCAACTTCTCTGTATGTCGTACTCCGGCTTCTTCCTTTCGACACACGTCTATATCTGGTGACTCCTTTCTAACAAACTTTCTGCAAATATTTTCTTTCTTTCATTTATTTTTTTTTGAGACAAAATTTCTCTGTAGCTTTGGAGCCTGTCCTGGAACTAGGTCTTGTAGATCGAGCTGGTCTTGAGCTCACAGAGAGTCATCTGCCTCTGCCTCCCGAGTGCTGGGATTAAAGGCGTGTGCCACCACCACCTGGCTCTGCACATATTTTCTATGCTAATATCTGGTTCCAAGAAATTCAACCCAAGGCACTCTCCTTTTGGCTTTCCACTCTTTCTGCTTGGGTACTAGGGAAGAGTAGACAGATAAGGCGAGTGTCTAGTGTGTGCCCTGTATTTTAAGTCAGTGTGACTTCCGATATGGAAAAGGAGCATATGTAGAGCCTATAAACTGTTCAGGGTTTTTCCATAGCTACCAGCTATTGTTTCCCCCAGATTTTTTTTGGACAAATTGTATAAAAGAAATCCAGACAAGTCATATCTAATTCTGTAGAAAAATGACTCAAGAGATCTCTGTAAACCTTCTTGGTGTGGTTCAACATTCAAGTGATTTTGCAAAGGAAATGGAGAACTAGACTCCATTGGACCCATCTATGCTAAGGAAGCTTATGTCACCAGTTCCTTTGTGCTTAGAGCTCTGTCTTTCCTTCTTTTTGTTCTTTGCCCCAGACTGCCACCAATCGTGGTGCCATTGTCATTACTGTTTTGGTATAGTGTTGCTTCTAGCGAAGCACCTTTCTCCCTAGTAGGAGTAATCTTAATTTTATTTTCTCTGATGAGAGAAGTACTTTTGGATGAAAACATATTGACACAAAATTCTGGGCCCTTTAAAAATCTTCTTGATATTGCTGTGGAAAGAGTGAGATACCATGACTCTAAAGTATAGTCTTCCATTTAAAGCCCTCTGTTAGATGGACTCTCCAGGGCACAGAGTTCATTACTGACTCAGCTTATTTCTTAACCAAGTATTTTTAAGCACAAGAAAATGTGGATAAGAGTTTGAATCTCATTTCTACTTTAGTTTTGACTTAGTGAAGTTGTAATAATGATTTTTTCTCTCATAATTCAGAACCTTGTCTCAAAGTAATCATTTTTTTATAGAACTGTCCTGTGAATGTAGAAGGTGTACAAAATTGAGATGAATGTGTGACCACCATTTGACAGTCCTGAAAATTTGCTTCCTAGAAGTCTACAATAACATATTTAAGCTGTTAGCTTTCTTTAAAAATAGTACGTGTGACATAAAGCTTGCTTAAAATAGTAGCTTAGTTATGGTCCTCCAAAATCAGTATTAAGCATTGTATCCATAGCTTCAAACATCTTGTTTATCTTAAATGCATCAAGGATATAAATAAATGCAAGTATTCTAAATTACTTAATTTTGGATGGCTTGGTATATAAAATGAAAACAAAAATCTGAAACAGAAGTTGACCAAGACCTTCATTTTGAACATGGGGAAATATTTTCTTTTCTTTAGTGGAGGAACATGGTGAGTTTCCTCCCACAGAAACACAACTTGGTGAGGATCTTTCTTGCTGGTTGCTGCACTAGGTTTTTGTTTCTAATGGCCCTCCTGGGCTTCTCTGGTCATGTGCAGATCCTGTTACTCTCCAGGCAGAAAACATTAAGTTTTCTCCATGTCAGCTCCCGCTGTTTGACATTGTTCAGGGCATTTTTCTCCGGGGGGGGGGGTTTGCCTGTGAAGCTTGGAGAAAGAAAGAATGGGACCTGTGATGATGGCAGATGTTATCCTCATCGGGGGAGCTTTAACTCTATTAATATGTAGTAAATTGCAAAATGGTGATAATAAAAAGCTTACTTTGAGCTTCAAATCTTTTTCATTTTCTAAAATCAAACAAACAAAATGACAAACATGATATTCCACCACTCCAAACTGTGGTAAATACACAACTTATGGGAATATAAAACAATAGTGATGAAAGAAAGTTTGATAGATTTTTTTTAGGGGAGACCCCATTTAAAAGCCAAAAGGAACTTAAGGAGTAGCTAACTCTGAGCATCTTCCTTTCCTATTGCAAACGATTGGGCCCATTCTTCTTGATTTCCCCTTTGTAGATTCATTCTCCTTTTATTTTGGGGTTTTATCCTGTGCTCACTGGACCTCTTTGGTGACATTTTCCCTGACCCATTTCTCAGCCGTGGCACAGGAGCTGAAAACTACTGGCCCTTCACATAACCCTCTGAGCTATTTTGTCCGACCACTGCTGACATGTAAACACTTGGAATGTGAATGTTCTAAGAACACAACACAAAGTCCCCCTAAACACAAACACACCACAACTGTACGGTGGCTCTACAAACTTTCTCATGGGTGACAACCCCAGGCATGTGAGTTTGAAGCTCTTGTTAATCAGCATGGGATTAGCTCTGCCTGACATATGTTAAAATAAAGAATTATTAGAAGGTTAAAAGTAAGCGGTATCTTGTAATGTAACTGATTCTGTTGGGGTGTATGGAGAAATCAGGTACAAGGGCGAGGAAGCCCAAAGAGATCAACCACATTAATAACAGACCTCTTTGTAGTGTGTGTTTCTAAAGAAAGATAATTGTTCTCTGCCCTGCAGTTCTCATCCCACAAGTATAACCGTGCTCATAAACTCAACTGCGGCATCAAGTGGGCTGTCCTTTCTTTCTGATCACTGAAGCAGCGGACTGTGGTGTTTACACATATGAATACTTGAACAAGATTGCCTAGTTGAAATATGGCCCCATCATGCGCTATGTGTGGAAGCTTCCTGGTCCTAGAGGAATAAAAGCCGCATTGGTTCAACATGCATTTTGGGAGGACTGACAGAATAAACAGATACCAAGACTTTAGGACAATTTTTGCAACTCAGTACTACTAACATCTGGCTAGTACTATCAGCTTGCTAATGCATCAAACATAAATGAAACTTTATTTTCTAGGGATTGTGGTAGGTTCTGAATATTGAACGGTAAGCAAAAATCTATGGACGCTTTCCAAGAAAGTAAGAATCTTGTTTCAGAGAGTTTTGAGAGCCTGAAGATCATTGGACCTTCTCACAGCTGATCATCATTATCCAGCTGAAAGTTTGTGTCAGTCACCACTTTGACTTATTATTGTAGTTTTAACAGCCCTCACCCACACTTCTGACTACAATTCTTTATTCTCTTGTAGCGATTAGCCTGTCTCTATCCCACAAAGAGAATGAACTGTATTGAGTCTAAAATTATGACATTTTTTTACTCAATTTGATCATGTCCAGGACTGGTTTGAAAGGCCTCAGAGCAAAGTCCATGTGAGACATGCACTTTCACACTCACACTGTACATTAGAGCATGGACGTGCTCAAGATTGCATAGTTGGTCTCAGAGGACGAGGTGGGAAAAAGCTTCAGATGGGAAATGGGGCCCATGATTATCCCTCAGGACTTTTCCCACTGCATTTCTGCTTTCACACGGGATGACTTAAGTAGGATCATGCTTCATCTATAGTCTTTTCCATAAAAGGCAAATTTAGTTTTCTGGGCATCATATGGGAAAAGAAAAATGAGGTCAGGTCACATGTTACCTTTATGCCTGTTTTTGTTATGCTACCCATGCCAGAAGAGAGATATTCTTTTAAAGCTATGCCTTTGAATCCAGAGAGGTAGAAACAGAACCTGCCCATGTGGTGTGGAGCTAAGATCAAGGACCAGCATTTAACACAGGAAATGGAACCGTCTCTCTTCCTAGCCAGGATCATTTCTATGCAAATATTATTGATAAACACTATTGTAAAGAAGGCAACAAAATTTGGAAATGTGTTTGCTTTATAATGAAATATTGTTTTCTGTTGATAAGACACTTGAGACTGATGTTTTAAAGATAGCATTAGATAACTCAGTTCACATATTGACTTCACAAAACTATTAATTCTAGGGACATGTCCTAATTTTACATATACATCAAGCTCTTCTTGAAACTTCTGGAATGTTCCATCAGATGGGTGACCATGTTCTCTCTTGGAAAGTTCTCTGTTGGCGTGACACTTACATCTTTGTAATCAACTTTGGCTTATTTCCTGAATTTAGTCAGTTTTAGCCAAAACTTTCATGTGAGAGTAGTGGCCTGAATGTGGGCACTGTTAATTTACACACTCTTTTTTAATAAAATTTTTTTATAAATACTATATATTCTTTCCTTTCCCCTACCTAACTCCTCCCAAATCCTCCCAAACTCCTTTCCCACCTGGTTTCATGACCTTTATCTCTAAAACAAAACAAAAGTAAAAACAAATAAGACAAAAATATCACAACAAAAAGTGCACAAAAGCAAAACAATAAAACATGGAAGTCCATTTTGTGCTGTCCTAGGGCATGGGTCTACCCTGGAGTGTTGTTGATACACCCAATGATACTCCATTGGAGAAAATAGCTGTCTGGTTAGGGGTGAGACTGTTGTAGGGAGAGGGCCTGCTTGTTTGTCTCAGCTGCCTGGTTAGCTTACACCGGAAATAACCATACAGAAACTGTATTAATTAAAACACTGCTTGGCCCATCAGCTCTAACTTCTTATTGGCTAACTCTTACATTAATTTAACCCATTTCTATTAATCTGTATATTACCACATGGCAGTGGCTTACTGGGAAAGATTCTAACCAGTGTCTGTCTCAGGCAGAGGATCCATGGCGTCTCTCTGACTCTGCTTTCTTCCTCCCAGCATTCAGTTCTGTCTTCTCTGCCTACCTGAGTTCTGCCCCTATCAGGCCAAGGCAGTTTCTTTTTTCATTAACCAATGCAAGCAACACATAGAAAGAAGGACCCTCTATACAATGAGACTCCTGTACACTTCCTCATCTCAGTGCTGGGATTTTGTTTTGCCTTGTGTCCCTGGTATCTCAAGGACTTTTATCATGAAGGGATGCTGGATTTTATGAAAAACCTTATCTGCATATAATGAGATGTTTTATATTGTTTTTGTCCTTTAATCTGTTTTACTTGACATATTACATTTATTCATTTGTGTGTTGAATAATCCTTGCATTTCTAGAATGAAACCAACTGGATCATAGTAGGTAATCTTTTTGATGTGTTCTTAGGTTGAGTTTGCAGGTATTTTGTTGTGAATTTTTGCATATATATCCATAAAAGATATGACTCTATAATCTTTTTTATTGGTCGTTATGTGGTTTTGGTACTAGCGTAATAGTGACTTTGTGAAAAATAATTAGGAAATGTTTCCCCAGTTTCTATTTTGTAGAGTTTAAGGAGTATTGGCATTGGTTCTTCTTGGAGGTCTGAAAGAATCCCGCACTGTACTGTTTTAGTTGGGTGTTTTTTAACTACTGACTCTATTTCACTGGAGGTTATTGGTCTGTTTGACTTGTTTATGCCCTCCTAATTTAGTTCTCATAGGGTGCACATATAAAGGGATTCACATATTTTTTTGGTCCACTTGAACAGAATACGTATTTTTAAAGTTATCTCTTTATGGTCTTTGTATTTCCTCAGAGTCTGTTACAATTCTGTTTTCACCTCTAATTTTATTAATTTCCATCTTCTCTTTCCGTCTTTTGGTTAATTTGGCTAATTGTTTGTCAGTCTTGTTAAAATTAACTCTTTTCACTGTTGATGTTGTTTCTATTTCATTGATTTCAGCACCATGTTTGATCTCATCTTCCTATCTACTCTTTTCGGTGGTAATTTCTTCTTGTTCCCCTAGAGCATTCAAGTGCATAGTTAAGTTCTTAATGAGATCTCTTCAGTTCTTTTACACAGACGTGTACTCTCAGGAACTCCACTTTAGAATGGCCTTCATTGTACCCCTTAGGTTTGAGTATATTTGTGTTTTCATTTTCATTCAGTTCTATAAAGTTTTAAATTTCCTTCTTGATTTCTACCTTGATCCAGTTTCATTTGTGTAGTGAGTGGTTCAGCTTTCATGACATTTGGATACTTCCTGTCATTTCTATTGTTGATATCTAGCTTTAATCCATAATGGTCAAATAGGCTGCAGGGGGTCACTTCAATTCTCCCATCTGTTGATAATTGCTTTATGTTCTACCATAGTCAATTTTTTAGAAAATTCCATTGGATGCTAAGAAGAAAGTATACTCTTTAGTGTTTGGGTGGAATGTTCTTTGATATCTGCTAGGTCCATTTGATTTATGATGTTATTTAACTTCAGCATTTCTCGGTTTAGTTTTTATCTGTATAATATCTGTTGGTGAGAGTGGTGTATAGACGTCTCCCACTATCACTACTTTAGGATTAATATGTGATTTTAGCTAGAGTAGTGTTTCTTTGGTGAAATTGGTTGCTCCTGTGTTCAGTACACAAATTATTAGAGCTGTAATATCTGTTTGGTTTTTTCCTTTAATGGCTATGCGGTACCCTTTCATAGCTCTTCTGAGTGCTTTAAATCTATTTTGTCTGTTATTAAAATAGATAAGCCTGATTATTTCTTGGTTCCATTTGTTTGACTACAGTGCCCTAACATGATGTCTGTCTCTGATGGTGAGTTACATTTCTTGAATTCAGCAGAAAGATGTATCCTGGTTTTTAACCCAATATTTTTTTTACATTAAAATAATTTATTTATTTATTTTTAGGTATTTACATTTTTTATTTATTCTTCTCTCATACAATATATCCTGACCACAGTTTTCCCTCACTTTACTCACTCTTTCTTTCCTCCCCTCTCTCAATCCACTCCTCCTCCATTTCCTTTCAAAAAAGAGCAGGCTATGAACCAAACAGTGCATAACAAAGATAGAATAAGACTAGGCACAAACCCTCATCTCAGAGCTGGGTGAAGCAACCCAATATGAAGCACGATTAATAAAAACTCAGAGAGAGAAATGTTCAATATGAAGAACCGAAAAACAAAGCAGTCAGTCATCCATCTCAGGCTGAAATTAGGATCCTGCCTCCAGGAATCTCAGAATAAGAGTGTGTCTGAGAGCTGTTTCCTCCCATTTTATAATCCCCTCATGTTCTGGGATTAAAGGTGTCCACTACTGGGAATAAAAGGATGCCCTGCCCGGTTTCTATGGCACCTAGTGTGGCTAACTGGGATTAAAGGTGAGTGTTACCACTGCCTGGCTGTAAGACTGACCAGTGTGTCTGTTTTTCTCTCCCAATCCCCAGGCAATCTTTGTTGATTAAAATACAATTGAAATGCACTCTACCAGTAGGAGGAAAAGGGTCCCAAGACTAGGTGAAAGAGTCAGCGATATCCCCACTCCCTCTGATAAGAGTCCCACAAAACACCAAACTAATAATCATAACACAAATGCAGAGAACCTAGTGCAGACCCATGCAGCATCCATGATTGGCGCTTCAGTCTCTGGGAGCCCTAGGAGCCCTGCTTAGTTGATTCTGTGGGCCTGAGTACTACAATTCTTCCTCCCATCTTCACAGGGTTCTTGGAGCTCCTATGGGAGGGACCCAATGGAGATCTCCATTTTGGGAGATCTCTCTCTCCACTTAATGTTAAACTGTGGGTCTCTGCATCTGCTCCCAGCTGCCAGAGGAAGCCTCTCTGATGACATTAATTCATTATGTTAGTCTGTGTCTTTTTATTGGGTGTAATGAAAGTTATTGGTTCCTGATATTTTGTTGTGGTAGTAGTTTTTCCTCCTTTTGGTTAAGAAGGATTCAAAGGCTTTATTAGTTCACACCCTCTTATTTATGGAGTCTGGGATTTCTTTTGCAAGGCTATTCATTAGTAAGCCAAAACAGAGGAAGATCTCAATTGAGGCCAGCACTCTTTTTCTTAGCCCTGGTTTACTGGGGCTTCCTTTAGCTCAACAGATTCAACCCTGAAAGCATATTTGACAACATCTTAAATTTGTTTAGAAACATTTTCTTCACCCTGGGTAAAGTATTTCTCCAAAACTCAATATTGGTCCTCATGGACTGTATTCCTTTCCAAATGCAACTTTTTTGTTATTTATTTTTAGTGGAGGGAGGTATGTGTTCTACACATACACATGTGGAGGTCAGAAGACAACTCCACATGGGTTTCAAGAGTTGCCAGACACCTCTACCCACCCACTGGCCCTCAAATGCACTTTCATATCAAATTTCAAATTTTTGATTCATTTTAAGATCTACCATTTAAGCTCATGTGCCCTGAAAGTTTACTGGCATTGCTTTTCTCTGTTGCTGTCAAATTCTACTTTTCGTTTCAGTTTTTGAAACAGAACAAGGCACATGAGCAGTAGGCAGAAGGTATTTTTGATAATGTTATTTTGTTACTGTATTATGGGCAAAATAAATATGATTTAAAATTGGTACAATAGTATTAAAACTCATCTAGTAAGATATACCTTGTATTCATGCAACATACTGGTTTGAACTGGTTTTATGAAGTTCAAATAAGTAAATGAATGTGCTTGCAATTAGCTTTTCACATTAAATTTTAAAACCATACTTGCGTTTAAAGAGCTATGTGTTGTAAAATGAAAATATGTCATGTAGAATGAAAACCAATAATATGATTTCGATGTTGAAAAAATCATTCAAATGTGGAGTTGATTCATCTAGTTTTAGCTTTCATTGGTTGCTTGAATTGGTTCTCTCAACCTTCTTTTTACCATTCTGCTATGTATAGAACACAAAAGGAGACATGCTGACTCCCTTGCAGTTAAAGCAGTGTGGATTGGACTAGGCAGCTGATGAACTTTCAGGTATCTGAAAGACAAAAGGACACTGAGTTCCTCTCTCATCAGTGTATAGATGGATAATTAGGTTCCAATAGAAACAGATTTTCAACAGTGGCTAGATTTCATATGCCACTCTGGTCACTGTGACCAGAGTGACCACATTTTGACGACATTGGCTATGTGGCTTGAAGTGGTTTTGAAAGTGACCATAGTGGTGATGGCTGCGTTAATCGCTCAAGTATGCATTGCCTTTGCAGTGGAGGAAAGCTCCCTCTTAAATCAATTTTGTGAACATTGATTTAATGTTTTACTAAAGAAATGTCCTTTAAACTGATTGACAAACAATAAAGTGCCTGCTCAACACAAGTACAATCTAGTGCTCTATCCGTCACGTGACACTCCTACCCCATGATCTAACATGGATGGGCCTTACCCAGCCATTTGAAATCCTGTAAAACACGAATAAAGGGGCTGCTTAAGGAATTCACTGGCTATGCTCTCCAATCTGCCTGTTTGGACTAAGACCCAAGCCCTTCACCTGTGATTTTATTCACTTTGCACAAATTAACTCCGTGCTTTATACCTTAGTGGTGTTATTCAAAAGTTGGTAATGAAATGCTGAAAGATAGCATCCTTCGGCTCCATACACCTTTTAACCTCATGGCAGGACATGGCGAGTGAATACTGCAGCTGACAGAATAAAAACAGACGATGGCAAGCCTCAGAGATTCTGGCAGGTGGTTTATATAGCATTTAACACGTATCAAAGTAATTAGTTAGCTCCATATGATCATCAATCTGCTGGCCAGCGTGGATATAGAACAAGAAGGTCCTAACAAGCAACTTTCACACCGAGATCTGCTGTTGAGAAAGAGCATACAGCTGGGACCTTTGCTGGAGGTAAAGGATTTTTTTCCCCTGAGACAGGGTTTCTCATGTGGGAACTCACAGAGATCCACCTGCCTTTGCCTCCCTAAGTGCTGGGATTAAAGGCGTGTGCCACCATGTCTAGTAAGCTTTTTTTTTTTTAATTATAACATTTTCTAGTATGTGTTTCAAAATCCTGTCCCCTCGGACCCCTGGTGCAAGTTTGTTGTAATAGTTTTCATAAAATCGCTTTACAGCGCTTTAAAAATGTCCCACTTTTAGTTTGAAGCATAGTTAAAGCACACACAGCATGCTTCATTTCTGACGATGTCGACATTTATGTTAACTAACAACAGCATGTAGGATCATCAAAGTAAAGTGTATCCCTGTTCTCATACGAAATATTAGCACAGGTTTGTATATTTTCACTAATATTTATTTGTTTTTGCCACATTGATGATTAAATATAGTGTCTCACAGATGCTAACCAAGTACCCTACCATTAAGCATAGTTCTTCTCTCTCCTTTTTTCTGAGGCAGGGTCTCACTAAGTTGCCAAAGTTGACCTCGAACTCATCTCAATGTAGGCTTGTGGTATTCCTACCTCAGGCTCCTGAGTAATTAGTATTACAAGCCCGTACCAACAAGCTTGGCTGTATGTCTTATATCTTTAATATAAAATACATTGTAGTGAAAGGCGGAGAGCAGGCCTGCTTTTCATCCTGCCCAGCTCCCGCACGGCTAGCTTATACC
>LOJH01052725.1:1082-16653 GCA_001685095.1 Ellobius talpinus
AGGACAGCAGCTTAGATAGGCGGAGTAGACAGAACAGAATTCTGGGAGAAAGAATCAGAGTCAGGCAGACGCATGAAGCTCCGGCCCAAGATGGACGTGGGTTAGAATCTTCCCGGTAAGCCACGACCCCGTGGTGATACAGATTAATAGAAATGGGTTAAGCAAGATGTGAGAGTTAGCCAGTAAGAGGCTAGAAATAATGGGCTAGGCAGTGTTTAAATGAATATAGTTTCTGTGTTATTATTTCGGGGCTAAGCTAGCCGTGCAGGAGCCGGGCGGGACGAAAAGCAAGCCTGCTGCCTCATCACTACATCAATCCACCAGGGGATAGTGGATTCTATCAGTTACATTTCAGCCAGGTAGACCCAGGCTTTGGGATTCCTCATTCTGAAGATAGCTTTAAATGATGCTTATCTATCCAGTAGACTTAAAACACCCAGAATAAAAGCTTGCTGGTGCAAATATAGACTGTTGGCCATTCAGCATAGACCTAATTGTTTGAATTTAGTAATTTAAATAAAAGTAAAATAAATTAAGCAATTTTGGTAAAAAGATGATTTTTATATGCATTATTTGGTTAGATTACTTCTATTACATATGGAAATAGATTAGTCCATTTGCAAAAGAAAATAGAACAGCATCAGTTTTATAACCGAAGTTTCAGCGCGTGGCAACAGCAAGACTGACTCAGAGCAGCTGATTCCAGAGAATGGAGAGATGGCCCAGGGGTTAAGAATGTATACTGCTCTACCATAGGACGAGAGTTCAGTCTCTAGCACTCAAGACCAGCAAGTTACATAAGACTGTAGTTCTAACTGCAGAGTATCTGACACCCTCTTCTGACCTCCATGAGCACTACACTTACGTGCCCACAGCACATGTAGACACACACATAATTTTTTAAAATCTTAAAAAACAGCTATTAACTAGGAATACATATATCTATATTATAGATGTCAGCTAGGATTTCTCTGAAGTAAGCCATTATAAGTTATAAGCTTAGCAATAGCTCATAAATTTTATTTTGACAGAAGGCTATGTAGGAATTGAGTGTGAACAACTGAACATCATTTGTACTGAGCTTTGTCTAATACTGAAATCGGAGGGTTAATGTTCTCCTAAACAATTATTAATTTGTGTTTCCTTGGTTTGATTTCTTTGTTAAGTGCTTTATCTTGGAGGGAGAAGAACACAGAGCAGTCACATAGAAAGTGGCCCCTGAAAGCAGATATTTGATATAAGCAACTCAGCTATAGTCAGTCTGTGTAAAAATGATTGTGCACCTCTAGAGAAGGTATCAGAAAACAGACGTATCACACGGTGTGGGTAATGCTGAGGGAAGCACCCAGGAAAGGCAAAGAAAGGAAAGAAAGTGCTTCAAACAGATGGGCATTTTCTCTGGAGAACTTCCTTGTTGTCCTTGCTCTTGAAAATACAGTAGGTCTCATTTAATCTTTTAATCGTTATCTCCAAAGATAAGGATTTCCCCCCAATGATTGCTTTATTATTGCTCCAAAGTTTACATAAAGTATAACAAGTCACAGCTTATAGATTGTTAAAGAATACTGTCATTGTACTTTGTAAATTTAAATTTATTATTGTTAGGTAATATTTGTCTTTCCTCTAGGCACCCAAAATATATTTACTAGAATTACTGCTTAATAAACAACTCAATATCAGATACCTTCTCTCCCGGGAACCAGACCATCTTTTCATGTCCTTAGATCATTTGCAGTCAGTGTGTGTACTCAAAGTCTTCTCACTTGTTGGGTAACCTGGAATCTCTCAGCTCTGAATCACTTAGCCCTGAGGGAAAAATGTCCACAGCTAGCGAGAAAACAAATTTTTCTCCCCTCCTGCAACCTGTTATTTTGGAAGTGAAAATACTGAATGCTTCTAAGATCAGTGCTTTCTCCCTAGATCAACTCCTTCTCTGTGATGTTTTGGGAATTCCACATTTTAAAAAGGCCTCCCTCACTTACCCCAACATTGATATGCACACACTCACACATGTCTGCAAGCGTGTTCACACTCACCATCATTTAAGGTGCAGTTAGTAGTAATGGTATACTTTACATAAAGGGTCGTGTGTGTGTGTGTGTGTGTGTGTGTGTGTGTGTGTGTACAGGTGTGCCTGCTGGTGGGTTAACATCTGAAGGTTGGATATATACTTTGGAAATCCTTTCCTATAGCTCTCCATGTTATGTTTTGAGACAGGTCCTCTCACTGAATCTAGAGCTCACTAATTCTGGTAGACCAACGGGATAGTAAGTTCCTGAGATCTGCCTGTTTCTGCTCCTCTCCACCCCATACTGACATTACAAACATATACCAGGCTTGACTTTGGTGGATGGTAGGGATTGGCTCAGGATCCCATGCTGGTGAAGCCAAAGCCTTTGTCCACTGGATATCTCCACAGTTCCAGGGCTAAGGTTTTAGCTTCACATTTTAAGAGTTTGTCATTAGAAAGAATGGCCAGCATTGACTAAGACCAATATTTGTGGTTCTGGCATGGTTGTATTAATTAATTACGCATCAAGGTCATAATCTCTAGGGTGGGTATCAACTTCACGAGGGAAGAATTCCCACTGATGCTAGCAGCACATTAAGGGAGTTTGATACAAAAGATCTGCTCAAAAAATACCTGCTGGATAAATGAATCGTTAAAAAAAAGCTACTGGAACAGATATAATGATTTCGCTATTTAAAAAAATCTGTTTTTTTCCAGTCTAGAATTCAACTCCTGCAAGCATACTGTTACTCCGATCTCTCATTATATTCCTATATTGCCTAGAGACTTCCTTTGCTGTTCATTCATCAGTACTGAACCCAGACTGGCACTATTTTTCTCTTCAATGTTCAACAAATCTATCTTTACTCTAAGAAAGGAAGCTCTCAGGTTTTGCTCACACTGGAGTACTCTAAGGCATTACAGAGCTTTGTTGTCCACTTGAGCAGCCGATAATAGTCCTTTGATGTAGAGCTTTGAACGAGAGATAAGGAAGGGTTATCTATCCAGAGCCTTTACTGATAGTCAACAGGACCTTCTTGCTAGTCACGCCATAAGATATCATTTTCCATGTGGCTATCCAATCCAGGAAAACTCACCCCACATTGTGTAGAAGCCAGGGAACATATCTTCAAATTCCAAATTTCTTTCACCTTCTCCATTCCTTTAATGCCCTTCAGTTTTTTTTCCCCGAGACATATTGCAAGCTGTAAACACAGACAGCGGTGCATCTCTACAGCAACTTTGCTTTCTGAGGTTCTATTCCTGAGTGGAATTTAACATACAATTTAATGTGAGATATCTAACCGAAGCAAGCACTTTAACAAGACAGAGAGAGCAGTTTCCCTAAGGCTGAGGTTTTACCCACGGTTCCCCACATGGAAGAGCCCCTACTGAGAGTCCCCCGCCACCAAGACAAAGCAGGGCTGACGTGTGCACATGGATCATTGTCCTCTCTACTCTTCTTATGCAACCTGTATCTAACAATTGCCACCAAACCTGCCGTTTCAATAGGGACAAATAGCGTCTCAGCTTTACAAAGGCAGTTAGACTCCTGCTCGTCTTCATATGAAGAAGAGAAAGATCTCAGTTGGATGACAGTGTGGTTGCTTGAAGAATCTTCAGAGACGTGGTGTCCCTCTCAGTCTAGCCGGCTTCTCCCCTTTAAGAGATTTCAGCAATTCCTCCACTCTTCCTCGATTTGTTCTTCACATTGTTGCGGCGGGGGCGAGCCTAGCCAAAGTGCTCATTTGGAAACATTTTCATCTTGCTGAGGCTGGTTCAGACTTCCCCCCTTGTCTCTGTCTACATCTATCTGGTTTCCTCTCGCTGATGCTCTGTTCCCTGGGCTTTGGACACTGACTGTTGAGATCTCTTTCTGTGATTTTGCTCTGGTTTTGTCTCCACATTAAAGCGTACTTATTTTCTGTACTAACTCTAAGATATGACAATCTGTGAGACCTCCTGGTCCACACGGTTTGAGAGCAGAGCCATAGGCATGGGCTGCCTGCAAAGGGTTGGACTCTCCAGTGGCTCCCTTTGGTCACCCCCTCCTGCCGGGATGGCTGCAGGTTCCTGGAGTCTAACAATGTATTGTCATGCGGATTACACTGATTAGCTCCAGGGAGTTAGGTAACAGGAGCTCTTTCAATGAGGTCCTAGCTCGCTGTCAGGTTGACTGTTCAAACACAGGTTTTGGGATCCCCTCCAGCATTCTTTAATGTAATCCAGGCATGTTATTGCAGGTTTTATTTGAGAAGGGGCTACTTACTTGTCACTTGAAATACTTTTTTTAGGAAAAAAAATCCAAGACATGAGAAAAAAATGGCATAAAGAGGAGGCAATGTGAAAGAAGCAGAAATGGAAGAACAAAACACAGACGCGTCCCAAATGCCAAGCTTGCATTTAAGTGCACGTGCGCTTTGGGGAGGTTCTGTTTTGTTTTACACAGAAACTCTGATGACTGTGCATGCTTGGGAGTTTGCTTTTCTGGGGAACTACTCAGCTCCAGTGAATTCAAAGGCAGCAAAACCACCCTGATAGGAGGTAGTGACTGGTGCTGGCCAAGACCCATAGAGAGGGTTTGGCTGGATGTTATCAAGACCAGGTATAGCCCAAAGAGACAAGACAAGAAAGAGTAGGTTCGGAAGGAGGAGTGAGGAGAGGAGAGACGCTGTAGATTCTAATCAAGGACTTTTCCAGACTAGACTCCTTCCCCTCTGATTCCGTGTTCTAATCCCATCCTGGGGAGCTTTAAGGACACTTAACCCCAGGGAACTGCTTAAGGTCTGGAATGTAAACATAACATACCTCACAGAGACATCTTTGTTAAATTTAAAAGAAATAAGGGCTTCATGGAAGCTCACCAGCTCTTTTTATCTCTAGAATTTTTCTGATTATTTATTTATTTTGCACCCCCTCCCCCAATACGCACTCACATATACATGTCTGTGCAGCACTGAGTCCAAGAAATTACAGAGTGGCCCTTCTTTTTGTCAGACTTTACCAGTAGGTCATGGTGATAAGAACAGAGTCAGCCTAGCCTGAGTGGCAACATGCCAAAACAAAGAGGAAGAAAATGTGCCTCTGCTTGTAAAATTTTACCATTGGTTAAAGCCTTGGAGAAGTGGAGAGTTGAACCAAACTCTCCACAACCGAGGGGCTTTTTTCCCCCATTTTTTCCAAGACAGGGTGTCTCTATCTAGGCCAGGCTGTCCTGGAACTGTCTCTGTAGACCAGGCTAACCTTGAACTCCCAGAGATCCACCTGGAGTGCTGGGATTAAAGGCGTGTGCCATCACAGCTCAGCTGAGGACTTTCATCAGTAGAGAAGGCTGCAGAGCTTTATCAATGCTGGTACAACAATGTGTGGTTTTCATGCATGTGTGTTCATGTATATGTGCTTGCATGGGTAGGGGTGCAGATATGCATGCTTGTGCTTGCAGAGATCAGTAGCCAGCCTTGGGAGATGCTCCTCAAGATGCTCAGTTTTTGTTTGAGACAAGGTCTCCCAGTGACCTGTAAACTTCATATGTAGGCTAAACTAGTAGGCCAGTGAGTTCCAGGAATGAGTTTCCTCTGCCTTCCCGGAGCTGGGGATTACAAAACATGTATCATTACACCCACCTTTTAAAGTGGGCTCTAAGGATCAAACTCAGGTTCTCATGTATGAGCACATTACCCCCGGAGCTATCTTTCCTTCCCTGGGAGCCTGAAAATATATATATATATAAATTTTGATGTCTGACACATTATATTGAATTGATGTTTAAAATAATTTATGAATATTTTGAGAACTGAAGAGCTTCGAAAAATACCTCTCCTCTTAATTTCTTAATTGCTCACAGTTGCGAATGTCATTAGGATAATATATAGGGATTGTCCTTGATTTACAGTGATTGGATCAGCCTGATCATTTAATAGTTCATTAATAAGATTGTTAAGAAAAAATGGGAACAGTGAAATGTAAGGATGTCTGTATGTATTTGGTCGAAACTATTTATCTCTGCTTCTAAAATCATGTCATTCTTACCAGATTTCCTCCACCAACCCCAAAATAGATAATTTATCTCTGATACTATTTATTGACCTAGTAAGATTCCCTCTGGGCCTGATTTTCTAGCAAATGAATTTAAAGGTAATGACACTTCAGGATTCCTTGTCAGTTGGATGCTTTAGATGTCTTTTCGCTTCTTCTCCCGACTTCTCCCAGCTGTTAGCACCATCTCATGATATTGTCAGCTCCCACAGCTTCCTGGAGAAGTTTGGGATGGGGGTAGGAGAGTGGGGGGTGAACAGCTACTCTTGCTTCATCTGAGCCAGTGGCCATATGGCCCTGTACCCATGCCTATGTATTTTTTCCTCACAAGTAGTTGTTATGTTGTTAATGCTGTTTTTTGATAGTCAGGTTTTTAAAAAGGATATGTGTGTGCGTGCGTGTGTGTGTGTGTGTGTGTGTGTGTGTGTGCTCAGACTGAGAATGAAGAGAGGAGAGAGCAGGATTGGTTGCTATGAGCTTTGCAACATGCACACGAGCGTGCACACACACACACACAAATACACGGACAAAGGGATAAATTGAAAAAGAAAGCAGTCACCCCTTGCTTGGTTCAGCTGTCCGGTCAACCCCACAGATGAGGAAGTGCTGCTTTGTCCCAAGCTAAAGCCTTGTTTTCTTGCTCATTGTCTTCCAGGGTAAAAACTGGGGGGGGGGATTCACCTGTCTGATGCAAAGTTAAACTGCTGCTTTAATGTGACTGCATGGGAACTCGGGTTTATTAATGAATACAACATACCCTCTTTGATTTGAAAGCTTTCACCCTGCTGAAAAGACTCAAAAGGCATCGCTTCCTGCACCAGCGGCATTCCTTTATCCGTCTCAGTGGTTCACCCCTACCCAGCTGCTAGATCTCATTAACAAGCATTTGACCACTGCAGCCGGCCTGGGAGTGTTGACACTTGAAAGGCTCAGGCAGGCGTGGGCAGGCCATCAGCTATGGCAACAGGAAACTGCCCCGGAGACAACACTGAGAAAACGGCAGCTGCAAAAGCCAAGTCCGGGTAGACATAAAGAGCCGCCTGTGCCCACGTCGGTCTGGGGTAGCCGTGCGTGCCTGTGGATCTGAATCGCCAAGTCTATTTACTCAAGCATGAGCTGGAAGTGTTGCCATCGACGTGTATCAGACTCTGGCCTTTTGGACGACTCAGGATGAATTCTTGCTTTGACTTACAATGTTCTTAGGCATAGTCCCATGTTTCAAAAATCCTCTTGTTCTCCAAACAATGTAAGCTCTTGTTTATACACGGAAGAACGCTCACTAGAGGCTTCAGGCTTGATGCACACATCCACTCTCATGGACATCACGTAAACAAGGAAAAACCTATATGCCTGGATTCTCATCATTTTTCATGCTACCGCATTATTTTTCAAAAACAAGGAAACCCGTGAAATTGTCTTATAAATGTGTGAGATTAATAGCTTTTCGTTTAGGCTTCAAGTTGTCATGGTTTAAGTAGAATGTGTAAGAACAGAAATTTTGTTCCAGTCACATAAACATAGTTTAAACAATTCAGCATGATTCTGTATACATTAATATTGGTTAGAGTGATTTTAAACACAAATTCAAATAACATTGATTTCTTCCTGAGTTGTGGACTTTTCAGTACTATATTTCTGAATCTACTTCTAAGTGTGTTTGTAGCCTCATCAGAGGATCTCAGATTATGGACTATCTCCTCTAATACTTGGGGTATGAATTTTCCAAATCTTACGTGTCCATTTTCAAAGTGTTCTGGTGGCCAGGCCACCCTAGTGGCCAGTTCCCATCCCAGAGGAACTGTGTCATGTTCGTGTTCAAAAATGTTAAGTTTCCATCCTTAAGAAAAAAAGACCCCTTGAAACCCATGATTAAAAGAAAAAAAAGTAACTCCTCAGCATGGGAAGAAAGAATACTAATTTAAAAAAAAACGACATGAATTCAGTGAGTTCCGAGTGACATTTGGTAGCTGTGTGCAAGGTGGTGAATTATTTTCCTGTCACCTTCAATAGACAATTGGTGATTATTACAATGTAGTATGTCATTACCTTAATTCTTTTCAATAATTCAGAGCATTTGCTTCTCAGTTATTAAAGAAAAACCTTTCCTAAATTATCCGTGTTGCTACCTTGTCTATGGTTCCGTCTAAAATGGTTAATTAGTTAGAAAGCATTTGCTATATTTAAAATTCCTCTGTCTTCACTTACTGGGGAGGGTCAGGAAAGTGCTGTAGGGTGCAGTGAGCTTTCCTGCCCTGCTTTCGCCCTCTCTGGCATCTATGGGCCAGGGGAAGAGAAGGCTGCACCAGCCAGCACTGGAAGCCGATGTTCCTGACAATCCGGCAATAAGAGAAACATGGTCCTGAGGGCCATTCAGTTCTTTCCACTTGACTTTAGCTTTCCCATCCTAGTGGAACAGGGTCAATTTCATGTCCAATAGGTAGAAAGATAACCAGACTCGAAACAGATGACGGGAGGCGCTAGTTCCAGGTCTACAACATCCTGGGCAAGACACAGCTAGAGCAAGTGATCCATCCCTGCACCTTTGACTCCTTATCTGTTAACAAGGATAAGGGAGGAAGTACTAATGCCCTGTGCCAGTCAGCTTAGAAGGACATGACTATACACAGACACCGTCTGCAGAGACTGTGGAACCTTTAAGCAGTAGAATCTTGCTGGGGGAAGTGTGTCACTGAGGCAAGCTTTGAGGGTTTGTAGCCTTGCCCTGCTTCCTACTCACTTTTTCTGCTTCCTGTGTGCGGTTGAGATGTGATGAGCAGGCTTACTGCTCTGGCCATCTGCTAGCATGCCTACCCTGATGTTATGGAGGCTCCCTGGAGAGCCATATGCAAATAAACTTCCTGTTATAAGTTGCTCATGGTATCACAACAACAGAAAGTGACTGATATATGCTTGATGAATCCTGGTGTTCTTTTCTGTTAGAGCTTTTCTTTTCATTCATTTTATAGGGCAGCTTGAAATTGGCTGTTTGTGGGAAGTATGTATAAAATACAGCTTAAATCTCTTGTTCTGTCACTTATTGTGTCTCTGATTTTATTAAATGGTTTCCCTGTATTTTCTCAAAGTTGTTGACATTCCAATTATTTTGAGTTATTTGGGAAATTCATATTACTATATTTTTGGGGTCTGCCTTATTAGTGGCATTATATCTCCTTGGTTTTTCACATTTCTTACTGTCTGAAGTTGATGTCTGCACATTTGAAGAAGCAAGACTTATCCTAGTCCTTATAGAATTATTTCTCAGACAGGTTTCTTTGCCAGTCTGTCCATTCAGATTTTATGGGCAGGCCATCTGTCATGATCTGGAGTGAAATTACTGATGGAGTCCCCGGGGCTTGCATGATGATTGTTTAGCAAGTTAGAGACCTTATATGTGGGACTAGTGGTTTGGGCATCGAGACTGAATCTACCAGAATAGACCTATTGATTAGATCTGTAATGGCAAGTCTGGAGACAATATCTGAGGAAACTTTGTCACATTAATTTCTCAAAACCTACATCAGGCTCAAATGGGCTAAGTATGTGAGTACTGGTCAGGTATTGGGGCAGACTGTACCTATTAGAGCTGGGCTTGAAACTAACTAAGTTCATGGAGGCTGGCCTGGATTCTGGATCTTCAAGTCCTTGCCTGAAACTTGTGCCCAGAGGAAAGTTTGAGATCTACTGGGGTGAACCTGGACCTGGGTGAGCATAGGCCATGGCCTAGTCTTGGTCTGGGCAGGCCTATCAGATGTGGCCAAGGAGAAAAGAAGAAAGAAAAGAGAAGAGGGAAGGGAAGAAGAAATTAAAAGTACTAAGCAGATATCCAGAACCTCAGCCCCAAACTCTGAGCTAGGCTTTGCAAACTAAATTTCCAGGACAAGACCAGACCCAATTCAGTTTCTTAGGCTTTTTATTACTATGAAGAGACACCATGATCATGGCAGCTCTTACAAAGGAAAAACATCTACTTGGGGTGGCTTACAGTTTCATAGGTTTAGTCAGTCTTCATCATGTTGGGACATGGTAGTATGAAGGCAGACATGGTGCTGGAGAAGGATCTGAGAATTCTATATATTGACCCTCAGGCAACAGGAAGTGAACTCTGTCATTGGGCATAGCTTGAGCATAGGAGACCTCAAAGCCCACTTCAACAGTGACACACTTCCTCCAACAAGACCATACCTATTTCAACAAAGGAACATCTCCTAATAGTGCCAACACCCCATGAACTTACAGTGGCCAATTACATTCAAGCTACCACACCTTCTCTGCATCAGAGTAGCTTTATCAAAGCCAGTCACACTATCTGGTATGGAGGTAGGCTTATGTATACCAAACTAGTTCTTAAACCTGAAAATAGAGCTGAGGTCAGTGGTAAAACATCGGCCTTGATGAAGGCTTGGATTTTATTTCCAAACTTTCAAACAAGCAAAATTTCTGGTGACAAGACTGAAACTCTTACGTGTACATGCAAATCTGGAGGCCATTTGCAATGCTAGCTGTAGCACTATGGGGGCCAGTCTGCACTTAGGGAAGCTTTGACACATTTGGTCCGTAAAGCTGGTCTGGTCCATACATCTTTTGGATGTGTTGACTGGGTCTAACTGATTGGGGATGACCTTACTGAGACGATGCATTTCTACTGTCTAATTCTTCCATTCTCCATCATATTCTCTTGGCCTTGAGTTCATGGTTATAGCAGATTTTCAAGAGAATTGAAGGAGTATCCATGACCTCTTTGATCCTAAACTGGGAACCAGAACAATGCCGTATTTGCCATAGGCTAAAAGAAATTCAAAGAGTGGGGAACCAGACTGTGAGTCTCAGTAGATGCTGATATTCCAGACTGAAGAAATGGCAGAGATGAGGGCAAAAATATAAGAAATTCAGCCCATTCTCACAATACATCATGTCTTTGGAAAGGTACTTATTTTTTATTTTTATTTTTTAAAAAGAACAGAGTGTGTTGAATATAATATAATAGACTGGTGTGGGAGGTCCTTCTGTCTGTGTGTTGCTTTTATCGGTTAATGAATAAAGGAGTGGCTTGGCCTATAGCATGGGAGGAGAAGGGCAGTGTCAGGGAGATGCTATGTTACCACCGCCAAAGATAGATGTGCTGAGACTTTGCTGGTAGGCCACGACCTCATGGTGATATACAGATTAATAGAAANCAAGCAGTGATTTAAATAATATGGTTTCTGTGTGATTATTTTGGGTCTAAGCTAACTGGACGGCTGGGAAGAACAAGCATCCTCCAACAGTAGGCAAAATGAGCAATCATTACAAGTGTTTCAGAAGTTGAAAAATTTCAAAACCTGAATTTTCCTCTCAGTTTTAGAAGGTGGACAAATGAGTCAGCCAATGATCAGATGACAAAAGAGACTCTTGTTAGCTACCCTTTGTTCAGTAGCTGCTACCTGCACCTTGTATTTTCTTCTTATTAGAAACCATTCCTCAAGGAAAAGGAAGAAGATCAGAATAATATGATAATATTTTCTATTAGTACAGGATGTCTTCTCGGAAAGTGAGTTCCTGTGAAGTCTAGAACTCAAAGTTGTTAAGTATTGACAAAAAAACCTATGGAATGATAAAATGATGGAGTATCAAGGTTTTTTTTTTAGATCAACAAGTTAAGACCCAAAGGCCAGGAAAGGGAATTTAAGTTAATTTAGTATTGGGGGGAATCACTGCTAATTTCTGAGCAGATGTGAATAAATGTTTTGCAATGGTCTCTGAGGAATACCAGGACTGAAGTTGCTTCTGGTGGAGAGGAAAGCAGAATATAGGGGTGGAACATCTGGACCCAGCAGAACTCATGAGACATAATAGATGATTGGCAATATAACTTCAAGATCTTGAGCCTTGTGGGGTGTCTTTAGTAAAAGTTATATTGGAGGCTGGAGACACAGCTCAGTGGTCGAGCATTTGGCTAGCATGCATGAGATCCAAGACTCAACACCCTGTGCACATGCACATGCACACATGCATGCAAACACACACTTACACATGCATGCCCACACACAGACAGAAAAAAGTTACAATGCTGTTGTAAATGAGAAGGTAACTGGAGTCATCACTGTTGAGTCTGTAGTTCTAGAAGGACTCTCAAATCAAATAGATAAGAGAACTGAGATTCTTAGTGCTTTGAGAGAAGGGCATGGATAGAATAAGATTGGGAAATATTCATGCTGGGTTGTTTGGTTTGGTTTGGTTGAGATAGGGGCTTGTTATCAAGCTAAGGCTTGAACTCAGTCTCCTCATTACAGCCTCTGGGACATTTAGAATAAAGGTATGCATGCCTAGGGATATGATGCTTGTTGACACAAAAATAGAAATTATGAAAAGAGGAAGGGAGAATGATAAGATCTAGAAAAATACTATATAATTTATCATCCCAAAATGGGGAAGTTTTGAGAATGAAAGTCATTGATATTAAAATTATGTCAAGGACAATATGCTGCATTAAAATTCTCCCAAGTCAGGTACTGGAGAAATGGCTTAGCATTTAAGGGCACAGACTGCTCTTTTAGAAGAATCAGATTCAATTCCCAGCCCCCACATGGCAGCTTATACCTGTCTCCAGGTCCAGGGCTTCAGGCAAAACATCAATGAACATAAAATAAAAAACAAATTATATATACAATATGATTATATCTTTATAATCATACATATGAATTATATATATCATATATATTTGACTGTCCCACATCATCTGGGAGGAGTTGACACCTCAGAGAGGGAAAGTACACTGTGGGGATTCTCTGGAGTTAGTTTTTGACAAGACAGAAAATCTGGAAGGAATAGGAGGAAAGATACTAAGATAGGGCTATGTAGGCTACAGAGCTCAGTCTGCAGTAACCTTGGTAACCATACAGGATTTATTGGACAAAACTAGCATGCCAGGTACAGGAATTCTATTGGCTTCAATGAAGGCAGATCCCACTAGAACTGCTCTACACTTCAAAGCTTCTACCCAGAAGAATATCTGTTTTGAGACACTAACCATGAATCTTGTTTATCACACTACGTTTTTCTCACATTGGACAGCACTTTCCCTGGAGACCTCACTAGGGCCCTGTCCCTGGGCAGTTATATATCTGAGTGAAAAGTAGATGAACATGGCTGCCCTTGTTTCAGCCGTGGGATTTACAGGAGTCTGTAGCATGGATTCCCATCATATCTGCACCTGGGAAACGTGGTTAAAGTTTCCAGCACACCAGGCTCTGTTATTTTGGATAAAGCTGGATTCTACCGTGGGTTATATGCCTTTAATAAATCATGCGCTAAGAGAATGGGAAAAATAAAGCAGAACAAAAATGAAATGTTGTGTGAAATATTTTAGGAGGTTTATTTGGTGCAGTTTGAACTGGGAAGGAAAAGCTACTTTCTCCATTAAATGTAAGTTGTCTTAAAAATGCTACTTCTTACATTGTTGTGTCTTTCCAAAGCAAAACTCCAAAACAGAGGAAAAAACAAACAAACAAACAAACCAAAGACTTAAGAATGCTGTGGTATACAGATCCTCAAGCGGTGGTGATTTCTATTGGGTGTGGCTTTTATGAAGCTGCTTCTGAGGCCTCAGTCTCTTGACGCTGGTGCAGCACTCATTGGCCAGGTCAATCACCTTGCTCCTAAATAGTTCTGAAAAGCTTTTGGGTGTTTTCTTCAAGGGCCCTGGGCAAGTCTAAGTCTTGCCACTTCATTTATCTGAGTAAATGAATTCTATTTACTTGGATAAGAAGCTTCAATCAGACAAAATTATCATTTTGTGTTTTCTCTAGTCCTTTGTCATCATAACATGAGTCCTGCTCGCTGAATTCTTCTTCCTCACTAGTATAGATCTCTTGGAGCAAATCTATAGAACTGAGGCTAAAGCCAAGGACAGTGGACAATGGAAAGCTTGCCCGCGGTGCTCATATGCACAGACCTCTACAATATTTGCAGAGGGTGGCTGATTTGGGAGGTGAGCATGTGGTTAATGTTCTAAGTAAAACATAGTAAAAATTATTTTTTCAAAGAAATATTCTCCAAGCCATCTAACAGCAAGGGAAATCCAAAGAAACACTCAGCCTTTATGGGAGTAGGTTACTGTTACCTCGCTTGGTGGAGCCTCAGACCCACTGGTGTGTTGAACGGGGTAGACATTGAAGCACTAGTGACCATAGGCCCCCACCTTTGCTGCAAGGGGAACTAGGTAGAATCCTGTAGTTGGTTTTCTTCTTCTTTTTTGACTCTGTGGGGACCGCCACCCAGCTTTCAAATAAATACACAGAGACTTATTCTTCCTTTATGAATGACCATCCTTAGTTTGGCTTGTTTCTAGCCAGCTTTTCTACCTGAATTATTCCATTTCTCTTTATGTTTTGCTGTTGAGCTTTTAACCTTGCTTTATTCTATGTATCTTTCTTTCCTTTTTACTCCATGGTGGTTGGATGACTGGGTGGCTGGCCCCTGGCATCCTCATCTCCTTCTTTTTCTGTTTTTCTTACTCCTTGTTCTTCTTTGACTCTAGATTTCCCCTTCTATTTATTTGCTTTGCCTGGCAGCCCTGCTTATCCCTCTCCTACTTAGCTATTGAGCAGTCAGCTCTTTATTAGACCAATCAGGTGTTTTAAACAGGCAAAGTAACATAGCTGTACAGAGTCAAACAAAGGCAGCATAAAAGAGTGCAACACATCTTTGCGTCATTAAACAAATATTTGACAGCATAAAAGAATCTAACACATCTTCAACTAATATTCCACAGCAGAACCCAGTTCAGGTTTGGAACCTGGTCATTGTCATCTCAACTCCATCTCCATCCCCCAGCCATTCAATTCATGTGACAGAATTCCAGAGTACTTCATACACCAGTTGTCTGACACCTGGACTGACATACAAGTCAGCTAAATGGTATATGCTTTATGCTGCTTACAGAAAATTCCAGAAGCTCAATTGCTTGTAGCTATAGGGCACATTATTGGATGCATAGGTTATTCAGAAATGTTCCTAGGGTCACAAATCTTGCTTCAACATCTGCAATTTGTGTAGGTGACATATGGGTTTTAGCAAGAGTATTTATGGAAAAAGGAGAATGTCAATTGTTCACCGTGCAAATATTGACCTGGATCTTCCTTCCTTAGCAAGAGGATTATGGTAAGTGGGACCAGTAGCCCCGTTGTGTGGATTCCTTGTGTTGCTCAGTCCTATCCTGCATCCTTCAGGATACCAGGTAATAACAGACCATCGGAATAACAGTAATCAGAAGCGGTATTACTACTATTGCTACCGCTATGAAATGAGCCACCTCATGACATTTATGTCTATCACCCAACTTTTAAGATGTTAAGATAAAGGCAAAAGAAATAAGAACTAAAAGGCACACATATATAACTATGTATGTGTAAAAATATATATAATATATATCAAGATACTACATATTTTTAAAATATATGATACATAGCACATTGTTATAAATAAAATACATTATAACATATAAACACATAAATGTTTAAATTTGTATCTAACATATCTTTATGTCAT
>LOJH01052726.1:1258-12301 GCA_001685095.1 Ellobius talpinus
GAGAGAGAGAGAGAGAGAGAGAGAGAGAGAGCATACGAGTGCTGGTGTTCATGTATGGCAGAGGCTCTAGGTCTGTCTGGAGCTGGAATTAAAGGTGTCTGTCATAAGGGTGCTGGGGAATGAACCTGGGTCCTCTGCAAGACTGGCGCATGCTCCTTACTGCTGAGCCATCTTTCCAGCCCCCAAACCATATTTTTAAAAGTAGTTTAACTGGAATTCCTCACATGGGGGATAATGCTCCTAAAAATATTAGACTGTCAAATAACCCAGACACAGGCATGGGGTGTCTCTCTTCAAGTTGTTGGTCAAGGGTTGCCAAGAGACCCTCAGACAACACAGGCTCTCACAGTTGCATTTGGTTGCCCAGCAGAACTTGAGGGTAAAACACCATCACTAAAGACAACACATTCTTTAGTCTAAAAACCAAACAGGCACCAAATTCAACTTATTTCAAAGTGCATGGGAACAAACTCTGAAGTTCTCAGTCAATGAATTATGAAAAATTAATTTTCACTTTGAAAAAATGTTTTTTAAAAAATTACACAAAAATCCAGGGCAACCATTGAGTTAAATGAAATTAAAATTTTAGTTTAATTTAACTAAATTGACTCAAAAACCTTCAATTTCAAAGCAAAAAGCAATATCTTTTGTGCCGATACAGAATCTCTTTCCAAAGTAGTTTATTTTACATGAATCTGAGAACAACTTTTCTTAGAAATGAAAGGTTGTGTATCATCCAGTCCTTACCTTAGAATAAATACAGCCATCTGTTCCAAATGTCCACTTCTGGGACTCATCTCCTTCATGTCTGCAAATGAAAATAGAATTTACAAACTGCTCTTGCTTTTGCTCTACACAGAAATACTTCTGGGTTTTAAATGAAATGGTCACTTTTTTCATATAATTTGGTAATAGAATTGCCTCACCCTACTACTGCAGCGTTGTGATACCCAAAGCACTGTGGTTTGGTGTGTGTGTGTATGTTTGTGTGTGTGTGTGTGTGAGGGAGAGAGAGAGAGATGGTGTGTGTGATGAGGTGTGTGTGTGTGAGAGAGAGAGATGGGGTGTGTGTGTATGTGTGTGTGATGTGGTGTGTGTGAGATATGGTGTGTATGTGTGATGTGGTGCATGTGTGTGTGTGCATGAGCGTGCAATGTGTGTATTTTCAACAACAACATTGACTAGGAGTTTTAGAGATTAAATATAGTCAGCAAAGTATTATAAAGGCTGACACTGCGACCCATGTCTACAATCCCTGGGGCAGGAAGGCTGGGTGCTTAAGAACTCAAGAAAAAAGGAGAGGAGTGGGGGGAGTGAGAGTATTGGGAGGCCTTGATGGTTGGAGGTGGCAGTCTACCATGGCCTGGCAGCTCTCTCCAAGCTTGGCAATATGGACAAGGCCCACCCTACTCCCTCATATCGCCCCCCTGGTGGAAGGTACCCTGTTCTCTACCTGACCTTTTTGGAAGCTGTCTCTAGGCCTGGATGCCTGACTTATCTCTAATATGACCCTGGATGCAGTTCCCTGCAGAAACTTTCCCCCTGTTGTCCATGAGTTGTAATTAGACATTGTGCTAGGAACTTCACACTAGGACTGTGCTTCCACAGAAGAAAACAGAAACTTGTACTGGGAGCCTTATAATAGGAGAACATGCTGCTTAATGCAAGTTAGGTGGTTCCCAGGCTACCATTCCCCGCCCTATATATTCCCTGTACTCTGGAATACAGTTGAGGTGATTCACTGAAGTTGCTGCTCCGGAGACCTAGCTCTGTTGTGCTCACAGGTCTTGCAAAGCTCTTTGTTGTCGCTTCTGCCCCTTGTCCACATAGTCTGGTGGCCAACAGGCCAAGATGAAAAAGAAAATATGCTCACAGGAAGGAAGGAAGGAAAGAAGAAAAAGAGGGAGGGAGGGAGGGAGGGAGGAAAGGAAGAGAATTAAAAATGTAGGAATTCCTACCCCTCCCTACAAAGTAAACCTTCCTGAGAGGAGAGAAGAATGGCTTAGCCGTGTTTAAAGATAAAGACAATGGTGAAGAAAACAGTATCATGAGAGATGCAACCCAAGAGCCTCAGGCAGCTCCTCTGAGGTGGTTGGGGAATTTTGTTAAGGCACATCATATATTCTGAACTAAATCTGAACAAGAAAAAAAAACCTGAAGTGTAATGAAGCTAATCGTGCCTAATTAACTAATCATGTATTCATTAATATCAAGAAACTTTACAACAGTACGACAAAATGAATTCAATTAAGTGTAACAGGATGTTAAACAGGATTTCTCCTGCTGCCTCTGAGTTTTGACAGCACCATCAGAGGTTGAGAATATGAGGTATCTGGAGCTACTGTGTTCAAAAGTTCATTCTAAAGCAACATCAGTTTAGTACAGGAGTCCTCCAGTCCCGGCGAAGAGCACAGAAGCAAAGAGTGCTTGCCAGCAATGTGCGTTTCCAGGCCCTGTTCTCCGAGGTTTGGTGCTCATGGTCCTGACTCTGAATCCCAGAAAGCTGCATCCACATGGAGTCTATCCCATTCTAGCTGGAGGAATTCGGGGAATTCTAGACAAACGAGGTCTCTGGAGTAGACTTTGGAAACACTGAACTGGAATGATGCCAGAAGTAAGGAAAGAAGACACGATATTTATAATTGTGAAAGAATAAGAAATATATTGCTTCAGCCTCAGGCTTTAGATGCAGAATTCCTTAAATGTCTCAGAAATTCCCCAGTGCCTGAGCAGCTTTGGTTCTGATGAAGCAGGTTTCACTGGGATGACATTGTGTCACCAGCTTAGAAAAACTGAGTCATGATGCAAGTTTAGAATTTTCTCTTCAGCCCCAACTTCTGGGAAGGGAAAGAAAATACTGGAAATTATGTTACCAATCAATCATGCCTCCATGATTGGGGGCGGATTTGAGCATTACCCATGTGTCCGGAGGTCATGTACATGGTTCCACTCCAACCATTGTTCCGGGTATCTCTGACCACCTGCTGCCTTTGTGTATAGTTTATATAAAAGAGCAAACGTTGTTAAGTGTTTCCATAAATTCTGGAAGCCAGTTTCACAATTACTGGATCTGGACTCCTGATATCTAAAGTTGGTACCGAGACCTTACCCTGTAGAAGCTACAGTAACAGTCACTACGACAACTCCAGGTCAGTGTGCGATCGGCACAGGATGGCTGGACAGCCACCTGGTGTCTGTGGAAGACTGGAAAACTGACCATGTGACAAGAATCCTCACATATCAAGAGGGATGTCTATACAGCCAAGAAATAGTTTGCTTTCCTATACAATGATATCCTAAAAGGCAGACTGAGGTGGAAACGACAGCTGCAGAGCAGTGGTTGGAGAGGCTGGTCATGGCTTTGCTCTAGAAAACCGGGTTGAATGCGAGGAAGATTGACATTACTAGAAAGAAGGGCTTGTTTTCCTTTCTTCGTTATTGAGGGGCTAGAGACTGAGCTAGAGATCTTCATCCATGCCAGACAAGTGTCCTAGCAGGACTAAGCTGTGTCCCAGCCCTATAAAATGAAATTAAATGGACAAGAGGGAGCACAAGTGTGAGAAAACATAAAGCATTTTAATGCTTACATAAAGATGTTAATGAACTAATTTTCAAGGCAAATTCTCCCTGAACAAGAATTCTAGTTTTAAGCATAAAGCTAACTTAACTGCTGCTCAGTTTAGCCTCAGGTGGGTGATGGACGTACTGAGGGGCACTGTGAGTCTAGAGATCCCTGGGAAATAATTCGTAGAGGTTAGTAAAGCAAACAAGAAGCTTTCTTATTTGAGTCCTATTTATTAGGACCTAAAACTATAATTATCTCGATAATAATAGTATAGCCTACAGACAGTACACAGACTGGAAATTTGACTAGAACAGAGGAGGAGTTACCCTATCTCTTCTCCCTTCATGGACAATAAAGTGAGATACAGAAAGGTAAAGCAGGCTTCAGAATGTCCAGAATGACAGCAATGGCTGTGCTCAATGGTCCTAGATCAGTGTCTGACCTCCAGCACAGCTGTCTCAGTTCGATTAGAAGCCTGTAACACTGGCCATTTTCACATCACTTGAAGCTGAATAATAACATCCACATTGTGACATTATTGGTTATAATCTGAATATAATCTCAGTGTCTTAACACACGTCAATACATGTATAAATATTTTAATACAATTATGTTAAGATGCTCACCAAATAGTTCCATGCTAGAAGTTTCTCTCCAATATTGACAATGTTCATATTTTAACAAATACATAAATTATTTAAAAATAATATTGTTTGTTAAATGTTATCAATTTAGAGGTTAGAAATATTTTCTTTATTTTTATTTTGAACTTCATTACTAAAAAAGACACATTGCAAATAAAAAAACACACACTGAAATTAACCAGACTATAAAACTGTACAATTCACTGAACTTCTATACTGTAAGAGCAAACATTTTGTTTTTTATCTATTTGGTTGGTTATTTATTTTTGTTATTTTATGATAGGGTTTTTCTGCATTGTCTGGCTGTCCTGGAACTTGCTCTATAGACCAAACTGGCCTGGCACTCAGAGATCTGCCTGTCTCTGCCTCCCAAGTGCTGGGATTAAAGGCTTGTGCCACCACTGCCTGATGAGAGTAACCATTTTAAAAAGATATGTCTTTCCCATATATTCTAAAGAATGAAGTCACATCCATTTCCAATGAAAGTCTGAAATACAGTTTTGGATCCATTTACCGAAAGGTGTTCCAAATGCCTTTTGGAATTAAGCATCTTCTCATGGTGTTAAGATTGCATGGGTCACTTGGTAATGGCAATGTTTGTTTGCCTTTCATCGACTGGTGGTCAGATAAACAGAATAGAAAAAGTATATTAAAAGAAAAAATTAACTGCCGGCCTGCTATCGTGAATATGAATTAGATGGACTGATGGCACATGAGACATAGTTACACTAATGAGGCAGGATATGTTTACCATACTCTTTGTGAGTCATCAGGCTGCTACTTATTATTATTCTGAGTTTAGAAAGGGCTACGTCCTGATTCCTAGTCTTTGTTGAAATTATATTAGACTACACAGCAGCAGAAGAAAAAAATTATCTCTGGAAGTAGTTACCACATGATATTTCTTATTCATAATGATATGTGAGTACCTCAAAATACAAGCCACATAAGTACATTAGATGCTTAGGCAAAGATGTATTTGAAAGTACATATGCCCAGAAATAAGGTACCTTCCAAACATCTTGGGCCTATTAATATATAAAAAAAGGCACCTTCAAGTTTCCCAAATGTTCTGCTATTCTGACTTTGCCTTGAAATAGAATGTTCCCTTGCTCCTCACCTAACCTCCAAGCTGAGTTGGTACAAAGGCAAATGAAGCTCATTTGTGCATAAGAATCTTCCTTCTTCCTCCCAGCTGTTCCGATTTCCTCCCCCTCCCC
This sequence comes from Ellobius talpinus, assembly GCA_001685095.1. Classification (NCBI taxonomy): domain Eukaryota; kingdom Metazoa; phylum Chordata; class Mammalia; order Rodentia; family Cricetidae; genus Ellobius; species Ellobius talpinus. The sequence goes on from LOJH01052726.1 coordinate 6,688, forward strand.
TCTGTAATGGTTTAAGTAAAAGGCTGCAGGTCCCCAAGTGGTGGCAGTGGGCAGCAGGCCATGAGACCATGTTGCAGGTCCCTGAGCAGTGGCAGACAGCAGACAGTGGGTCACGGCAGGCCACATCAGTAACCAGGTCCCAGGCAGGGAGCTGGGTGGTGGGTGAGAGACCGAGACAGATAGGCACACCATGCAGAGTGAAGTTGGATATTTATTTAGTGGGTTATGGAAGGGAAGGGGAGAAGAGGGAAGAGCATAGAGAGAGGCTGAGAGAGAAACAGAGAGAGGGGAAGGGGAGAAGGGAGGAGAAGGGAGAGACAGAAGCTGCCTCAAAGAGAGAGAGAGAGAGAGAGAGAGAGAGAGAGGAGAGAGACATGGAAAGGAAGAGACTCAGGCTAGAAGCTGAAGATCAGCTTGCCTTGGGCCAGGGGAGGGAGTGGGCATGGCTTATCTCTTAAAGGGACAGGACAGACCATTACACCCTCTCCCTTGTTCACTCTCTTCTAGATTATAAAATCACTTCTTGTAAATTGACATTTTCAAAACTAAACCTATGTCTTTTCTTTCAGTGATAGGATCTCATATATCTTAGACCAGTGGTTTTCAACCTGTGGGTTGTGACCCCTTTAGGAATTGAATGGCCCCTTCATAGGGGTTGCATATCAGATGCTTACATTATGGGTCATAACAATAGCAAAATTACAGTTATGAAGCAGTAATGAAATAATTTCATGGGATTACCACACCATGAGGAACTGTATTAAAGGTCACAGCATTAGGAGTGTTGAGAACCACTGGGCTAGACTGACCTCAAACTCACTATGTTCTGAAGGATGACTTTGAATTGCTGATCCTCCTGCCTCCACCTCCCCAGACTTGCTGCATTTTTTAAGCTGACACCTCTTTGCCTGCTTTCAGTACATTGAGCTTCACCACTGCTGTCTCATTATCCTGACCACAGTAGGAAGGAGAGCTGGATGGGCTCTAGTCAGCCCACCGACAGATGATGCTCTGCTGCCAGAATCCACTGTGGTCCACTGTGGCCAGGGAGACCAGCAAATAGGACACGCAAAACACCTGCTGTTGGGACTGTGGGTGCCAGTCAGATTTCTCTCTCTCTCTCTCTCTCTCTCTCTCTCTCTCTCTTTCTCTCTCTCTCCCTTCCTCCCTCTAACATAATCATAACTCAGCTATCCCTACCCATTTTCAATTTTTTAGTTTGTATTTTAGTCTTTTCAGGTAGCTTTATTTATTTTATTTATCATAGAATATGTCAGTTGTACACTTGACAGGCATATACTTAAAGAATAAAATATGAAACTCTGAAATATGTATATGCTTTGAAAGCATCATCTCAGCCATGATAACAAACATTTCTATATTTCTCAACCCCCTCCCCAGAAATCACTCCTAAAGTTTTCTTCTACATCTTTGAAAACTTATTACCATTATTTTTATTATATTTGCCTATGCACCATGTGCATGTAGTGCCCACTGAGACTGGAAGAGGGCATTGGATGTCCCGGAACTGAAGTTGTAAGCAATTGTGAACTGCCGCCTGGGTGCTGGGAATTGAATCCAAGTCTTCTGGGAAAACAGCCATCTCTCCAACCCCTGTGAGTCTTTTAAAATCCTGCTTTCTGGCCTCCCTGTGTTCTCATCTCTAGACAGCCAGTGCCCTGCATTCTATCATTCTAGAGTCTCAAGAATTTACTTAAATCACATGTGAATGAAGTCAAGTGAAATAGATACATTTTCCTTTCTGTTAGCAAAATCCCTCTGAGATTCTATGCCTGGTATTGCATTGCAAAGAACTGATTCATTCCCCTTTATTGATGGGCATCATTCTTAGGAAAAGATAGTTTGCTTATTTTTCCTGTGTACATAGACCTTTATGTTATTTCTAGCTTTGCTATCTTTTGGAGTAAAGCTGTTGTGAACATCCATGTACAAGTCTTTCTAGGAACACATACCTTCATTTTCTTTGAATAAATTCCCAGAGTAGGATAGCCAGCCATGGGGTAGAAAAGTGTTTGCCTTCTGTAACTAGCTCTCAGATTGTCCAAATTGCTTTCTATTTCTCAGCTAAGAGTGATGAAAGGGCTACTTGTTAATACTCTGACCCTGTCTCCCAAATATTGACATATTATAGAGCCGCAATGGCACTTCAGTGGAGGCCCGCCTTTGTGTTTTATGTTCATTAAATTCAAAATACTTGTTCATTTACATTTTAGTGCCTCTTTTGATGCATGGGGTATTTAGAAATGTATGACTTCATGTCTAAGAATTTGGAGGTATCACAGAAAGCTTTCTACTTTCGAGTTCTTTTCTCTTGTCTTCTTTCAATATATGCTGAGGATTCAATCTATATACTCTACCACTGAGCTAAATGGTGGTCCTTCTGCTATTTATGTCTAATTTAACTCTATATGTTCAAAGAATGCATTTTATCTTATTTGAAATCTATTAGAGTTGTTGAGATTTGTTTTATTGGTAGAGTATAGGCGATTCTGATTAATATGCAGCTCCCTTAAAAAAGACCGTCCTCAGGGAACATTGTTAAGTTGGGAGCGTAGCCCCCAGCCCCTTGCATTCATCCCAGCCACCAGGCCTGGGAGTTGTATTGGTCTGGACTCCAAATCCCATCATGCCAGGTCCTGACTCCTCCCTGGGTGGGGGGGTGTCAGGATCACTCCCACAGGGTAGTTAAGTGAGCTCCCAGAGGAGAAACATATGGTGTGTCTCCCCCTCACGCCCCCCCACCCCTGCATTGTGTTAGTGGCCTCCCGGTTCCCCCTCGGGGCCACCCGAAAGCGCAGGAATCCCATTAAACTTGGATATTTTTCAATTTGGCTTGTTGTGATTTGGCTTGATTGGGATTTGTGCATTGGCAGAGAGCTTGTGTTAGGAAAAGTTCCTAACAAACATCACTCAATTCAAATGCAGATATAGAGAAACCAATATCTTCTAACCAGGAAACTCTCTCCCTCTTGGATAATTTTCAAACTTTTGAAAGGTTCTATGAAGGTTCCTGGGGGAAAGACATCAATGATCTTTTCTAATGCTGGATCTTAAATGCTACAAATATGACCACCAGGAAAGATGCCCCCACTGGTTCAGTAGTAGTAAGACTGAATGGTAACCTCCTATTCTTGAATGTGAGATCTGCTCCAGCAGTGGGAATACATGCCTTGTGCTACAAACATGGCCAAAATCCCTGGCTAGTAAAGTCAGAGGCCCAAGGGGAAATCCCTTAATGTTGCTTTGCTAAGCAAACATGTTTTCAAACTGCTTTCTAATTTTTTTTTATGTTTTTCTCCATGTACTTGTGCAGCTTTCGACCTTGGGAAGAGATGCCTCCTCTTGTAATGCGCAGTGATTCATTCAGAGATTCCTAACTGTTCAAACTTCTAAGAATAAGCAGCTGTGCATGTCCAGCCATAGCTGGAACATCTATATAAACATCGACCCACTAATGCTCAAGGAATATGTCAGAAGAGGGGACAGAAAGAACTTAAAAGCCAGAGGAGAGGGAAGAATACTAAGAAAGGATGTCCTCTGCATATAACATGGCTGTTACACACACATGACCTCGCAGCATCTGTGGTTATTTGCATAAGACCTGCACAAGATCAAGCTGGTGACAAATCCCAGCCTGGGGACCCACCCCTACTTGAAGAGACATTGACAGTTAATGGAGACTGCATGAGAGTAGCTTTTCTTTGCGGGGTGGCCACTGGCAGGTTGCCTGTGAAGGCCCGGAATTATGAGCCTATTTCCACGTTGACCAAAGGTCAGAGAATTCAAACTTACAAGGTTGTCTTGCTTCTACCTCAAACAAAGGCCCCACTTAGACGTTCAGCCAGACCTTTCTCTCTCAAGGTTATTGTCAACAGGTGTGGCTAGTTGCCAGGTCTTGTGCTCCCAGGATAGAGAAGTAGATCTGTTCCTACCTCAAACAAAAGTCTAAGAACACAACTAAGTTCCAGTTCCCTTTATAACTTGGGATTCCACCCAGGGAGTGGTTTGCCTACAGAGTGTTTTGGTCTAGAGCGCGAGCGTGACTTTGTGACTTGCTTTGTTCTAGCAACAGAATGTTCTACTATGAATGTAGCCCATGACTTTCAATTGGTATGTTCACTTTCTTGCATCATGTTAATGCAGTCTTTTGTCTTACTCCTACCTTTTGGGGTCAGGGGTATTTTAAGCAGTTGGAAATTAAACATGGGCGAATTTTCAGTACCTACGAAAAAAATCCCTCCCAATGCTATCATATATATATTTCTTTGTTTTATTATTTTCATTCAAGTCTTCATATTCTTTACTATACCTCTAAATCCCCATGCCCTTATCCAGGTGAGAGGCCCATGTCCTACTAGTTAAATCATGTACCTAAAGACAGCACTGACTCGGCCCAGTGGGTGATTAAAATTAGGACTAACTAGAAGGGAAATACATTGGGGAGGTGGAACAAGTGGGATTGGAGGAAAGGAGTGGGGGAAAGGTATAACTAAGATGCTTTGGATACATCTATGAGTTTTCAAAGAATGATTTCAAAAAGTAATATCTTCAAGAAGCTTTGGAGATGGCTCAGTCAATAAAGCAAGTTCAACACAACCATGGGGATTCGTTTGATCACTGGCACCCACATAGAAAGTCAGGAACCATCATGTGCACTTGTGCTCCCAGCACTGGGGTTGCAGTGAGAGTATTTAAATTGATGAATCAAGCCTGGCTATAGTAATACGTATAACCGTAAAAGCTAAAAGAGAAAAGTGATCTGCCTGATAAGACACAATTGCAGAAATTTCATGATAAAAATATACGATTTTTAAAAACATTTATATTTCTTTTTCCTGTATGCCTTTTCCCCTCCTCAGCCTCTAAGGTGTTCTTTTACTACACTGGACATTGCTGCTACTTGTTCGATTTGACTTTCTCCTATTAGACAGTGTAGTGTTGTGACTAAGAGCCCGTGTTCCGGTTAGAGACCGACTGCTTGAGTTTGCTCTCCTGCGTGCAGCCACCTACTAGGTATGACCTAACAAGTGATTTGTCTCAATACAGATAATCATGAGAACCGCCTTACCAGACTGGCACAACAATTAAATGTAGCAATGCAGCACTGGAAAATTAGCATGGTATCCGGTGCAGAAGCGCACGGCTGTTGCGCGAGAGTAGGGTGGGCAGCCAGGGTTTACACTAAAGCATTGATTCCGTAGACTGTGTTTTTAATCACTGTGTGGTACTTTATGCCTGCTGGACAGACTGCTTTTCACGTTACACTTTCCCTTCTGCATCCACAGCTGGGCCAGCTTTCCTGATGTCTAAGTATCATGATTCTGGCTTCATCTCTATGCATATTTTTATCCAGCCAAACCTCCTAAACCATGACTCTCAATACTAAAATATAACAACGCTTGTTCATGTCAATATTACATTAAATCAAAAGCGATGAGTGCTACAAAAAGAGAGCACACCTTTAACCCCAGCACTCAGGAGGCAAAGGCAAGAAGAGCTCTGTGAGTTAGAAGCCAGCCTGGCCTACAGAGTGAGTTCCAGAACAGATGGGGTTGCATGATAGAGAGATCTTCTATTAAAAGAAAGGAAGGGA
>LOJH01052727.1:0-12300 GCA_001685095.1 Ellobius talpinus
AGCAGATGTGTCTCATTGTCATAAAAAGTCCTAAGTTATTAAAACATTTTAAATTCCATATTCTGTAGTCTTTGAAAGATTTGAAGAATAACTATAAGTCTGAAATATATCTCTGTACATCTAGAAAATATAACTAACTAACTATAAGCTTGACTATTATAGATGATTAACTATTAACCTATATTTCTTAATTGTGCATTGCATTCTTAAATGGGCTGCATAAACACAATATCTTAATCAAGAGCAGAAATATACATATAACAAAATTGACCTTAAATTTGCATCAATAAATCAAGATCCATACCAACACAAATCTCTATAGCATATTCCCCTTTAAATATAAACAAACATTTATAATCAATATTTGGGAATATGGACGTAGTTCTCTTCAAATTGCTTCGTGCTTTCTGTTGGACAATGTAATTTTTGAGGCTCTTCACACTGACCATTCAAAAGGTCTTGGTCCATCAAACCACATTAGTCTGAAAGGATTCCACAGGTTTTTATCCTTTGTGGAAACAAAAGCAGAACATCTTTTTCAAGGTAACAAATCCTTAGACCCAAATTTTGAGATCAAGATACCTTTATGTTGGTTTATCTTAGCAGCCCACACAATTAAATGTCTCTATCTACTTAGTTTCCTCCTTCACAGTCAAAAAAGTCAAAGAAAACACACACACACATTCCAGACTCTCCTAGTACATTCTATCTTTACATGACTTGTTTTCACTCCATTATTTTTCAATATTATTTTATTATCTTTTCTGAGCTTAGAAAATATACTTTCAGTGACCTAGAATTCTTAGCTACTCGTCGACAAGTCTGAGGCAGAAGTGTCACCACAGCCTCTTTTTCCTCCAGTTCTTTATTCTGCCATTCTTTATTATTCAATATAGAGAGAATTTATGAATGATTCACTTCTAATGCTTGCTATTAGCTTCACACACTGTGTCACAGACAGACCTCTTTGACACCTATTTTTCTTTTCCTCCGTTCTTACCTCCTTTTGATAAACTATGTAGAATGAAACTACTGAATCATATCAATTCAGAATTCACACGCATCTGCCTCCCATTACTTCCAAAGTTTTATTATAACTTTTCAATGGAAGTAGATCTAAAGCATTAAGCATGATTGACATCATTATCCACATTTCTGATTGGGATTTTTGATGGTCACTAATGCAGCCGTGATTTTAACCTTTTAAAATACTTCCACATTATCATAAGGAATATATACCTAGCCCTACTATTTTATATAATTGATTCTAGTAAAAAGAAAAAAAATTACTTGAGTGGTGAACACAAAGTTATAACATTCCCAACAATAACCTACTTTTCCATTGCTCATATTTCTAAAGAAACTTCTGATGTATGTTGACTTCTCTAGTCCACATGTTTTGCAGCTACCTTCTGACACTGATAATGTGTAAGTAAGTGATAACCAGAAAATATCCCAAGACACACAGGAACATTGAAATGTAGCTATTTACCTGAGGATTTAACATTTTAATTTTATTTTTGATTTCTTTAATTTAAATTAAATAACCACATCCAGGTAGAAAATAAAACACCAATACAGTATTTTATTTTCTTGATTCTAAAGTGACTTACTTGTTTCCTTAAAGTGGTCACAAACTATTCAGCTAAGTACACTCTTAAAACAAAATCTTCCTTTGAATTGGAAATTCTTGCCATAATAGAATCAACAATTGAATGGTGATCCAGAGAAAACCTGGTTTCTCTTAAGTTGTCTTTGCCAGAGTATTTTGTTGCAGTGCTAGGGAACACAAATAAAATAATATCCTCTGGCCTACAGCTTCAATATTCATCCTAGGAAATAGCTACTCCCTATAAATACAAAGTGGTTGATCTCAGCCATGACTAATGTGGAAACTGTTTTCTGTACTCTGAATCTGTGAGGGGTACAGGCAGGTAGACTTGTGTTGATTACAAACTATCCTGACCATTCAAAAGAAGGGATTTCATTAGGAATATCTTAAGCGATCAGGAAGTAGTTTATGTCTTATTTTATTTACTCTCAAGAGCAAAGACAAAAAAATAATTTTTTCTCAAATCTTATTGCCAAGAATACTTTATATTACACATTTTAATTTTCTTATGAAACATATGGTGAACCAAAGTTTAAAGTGAAAAATTGTCCATAAAAATTAAATTAAAATATATAGATATATTAAACAACCTGTCAACAATTAAAACATAGAATAAAATAAAGTAAAACAAAAAAGAAAAAAATTAAAAAACAGAGAAATCTATCTGTTAATGAAGGAGAATCCACAGTAAAGCATAGCATTTTTAGTCAGACATTAAAAAACATGTTTTGAAATATATATATATATATANACACACACATGCACACAAATACACACACATGTATAATTTTTAGCTCCTCAACCTCTCTCTTGTCTCTCTCTTGCCATTAAAACTATTTGTCATGGTCAGTCTTCTACCTCCTTTCAGGCATTTGTGTCTGTGTGTGTGTGTATGTTTGTGAGAGAGACAGAGAGAGAGACAGAGATAGAGATAGAGAGAGAGAAAGAGAGAGAGAAAGAAGAGAGAGAAATATGTTCTGAATTTAATAAACATTTATTGCCTTTTGCTTTATATAATAGAAATTATATTTCCTGGAGTAAGGATAGTTATTTTATCTGTTGCTATACCACTGAAGAAAATGATACTCTCTCGTCAAACAACCATTACCTATAATCCCTATTGGAGAACTGGGGTTTTTGTATGTAAGCAGTAACACACTAATCAATTATTTTTCTTTCTTGTAGCTGTACATTCAAACCATCTCAGAGGCAGATTTACTATCTAGACTCCTTAGGTCTTCCCAGAATTTGATGAACTCAAAAGCTTCACTTAACTGCGATTTTATTATGGGGTCGGGCATGGTGACTTTCTTTGGTTTTAGAGTTGAAATTTAAGCTTTTAAGAGAGATAAGAAAACCATTAGTGTTTACCTGATAAAGAAATGGCTAAACAATGAAAGTAATATATCATTGCTTCCACAATCCATTCTTCTAAACAGCAATACCAGAACTAAAGAAACAACATAAAAATGAAAGTTCCATTGATTAATAGCAAAAATCACATAAACACCAAGACTATTATGAGCTTCACTATTTGCACCTGTTTATATATCTTTTTTACAGTTTTTCAGTTCAAGTAGAAAGGCGGTGCTAAGTCATAGGCTCAGTTTCACAATCCACCAACTAATTAGAAAATACTCTATGAAATTTGTGATCGGTTACGTTTTTCTTCATGTCTTCACAGGCACTTCTTGCCAAAATATATTAAAATAAACATACAGAATGAATTAATATTCCATATATACTTGAAATTTTATGACTCTATCACTGTGTGATATTGTGGAAGAATCCTAGAATGCATAGCAGGGAACGACCATTCTGGACTACATTAAGTGTGTGCCAAGCCTGAGTAGCTGAGACCCCGACTGTGGATGGTAAGGGGATTGACGAGGTCTTGTGATGCTAAACAGACTCAGAATCTTTGCTCTGTCCTTTTGGGTAGGGAAAGCAGAAAGGATGACTAATAGAACCAATAAGGGAACATTTCATTGGATTTTTCATTCTAGTAAAAACATCTCAGTGGGGAGATAAAAGTGCATTTCCTATTTTCCCCAGAATGGAGACATGATTGTCGGAAGAGTGTGGGTACTTTATAATTCATTTTGCACTAATCTCTTTTTTGATATCTGAGCACAAGAAAAAAAGAAATACTTCTTTCATAATACAGTTGGAGGCCATGGAAAATGGACTTCATTTCCAGACATTTTGTATTATGAGCTTCATTCTGACAATCATTTTGAAAGAGAAATGGAAATGTCAGCTATTAAAAAGGCATTAACTTCTAAATTACAATGACAACATTAACTTTACTTAGCATATCTACAGGGAAAATCCCTTCCTAAATATTTGTCTAAGGATGCATCTCTTTATATTCAGCTCATTCAGGTCTTGTCTTCAATTGTGAAATTGATCTATAATTGTTATTTTCAGGGCTAATAAAGTCACAGGAGTTTTTCCAGCTAAGAGAAAAATGCAAAAACCATGTAAAGTTCATCTATCTTTGGTTGGACTTTTAATTAGTGATATCTATGTTTGATCAGACAAATGTACAGAAAATATGTAGAATTCTGCAGGCCAGCCAAAAATAGCAACAAAAACATAATGTGAAGAAAAGAGAAGTACCTTGCATGAAAGTGTATTACAAGCAGTTGCACTTAAAAAATCCATAGCGGATGACCATGAAAATTAAAATGGAGAATTTTATACACACACACAGACATATATACATATACAGAAATACACACACACACACACACACACACACACATATATATATACACAATTTTATAGCATGGAAATGGAAGATAATATACATACATATGTAAACACACACATATATGTATATAAATATATATTTACCATTATTATTATGAATAATGCAAGTTAAGAATCAGCAATGTCGAGTGAAAAGCACTCATCAAGATGAGTTTCATAACTGGAAAAATTCATACTGGGTCTGCATTTGAGATATAGAAGAGAATGCAATTTTAGATACTCAGTCCTTGTCTTTCCTTTCTCTCTCTCTCTCCCTCTCTTTCCTTTTTCTCTTTTTTTTTAAGACAGCTTTGGAACCTGTCCTGGAACTAGCCCTTGTAGACCAGGCTGGCCTTGAACTCATAGAGATCTGCTTGCCTCTGCCTCCTGAGTGCTGGGATTAAGGGTGTGTGCCACCACCAACCAGCCTACTCCTTGTCTTTTCACACAGTAGAGAACCTTTGTCTTTTCAGGAGACTTCTATAATTGGAAAAGTACACCAGAATTTGAGCTGTCAGGAAACTCTAATATATCCCCATTAAAACCTATACTCCACAGCCCTGCTTTGTGGCTCTATTTTATGACTAAAATATCTTTTCCACACTTTAAGAGACTGGGACTTTTGCTAGACCTCACAGCCTAAGTTAATAATGCCCTTAAGGTCACTTAAGACTTACACCTGCTAGCCTGCTGTGTACTCAGTCTGTTATTTAACCTTCCTTTAAAATAACGATATAACAACCAAACTTACTGACCTTGAATTTCCTACGTAATTAGTTTTTGGAACCTAATTCAGTACATTCCTACATTCTTAAATTACATTGTCTTCCATACTCCTCACCCTGAAAATGCATGTGTGTCATATTAATCTTTGGCTGAAAAAAAGAACACACTGGAAGCAGTCTTAACAAATAACACCCACCTTAAAAGTTAAACACAACATATGGATATTGGATGAAAATCAAAGATGTTTATAGCACTGTTTGTCATCTCGGTCAGCTAGGGATATTTGGACTCTGTGACTTAATTTCTTTTAAGACTCCACTAAGGATTTTTTCAAAGGATCCCTCCTTCCTTCCCCAATGTAAGGCTATCTATGCCGTTCAGTACACAGAGAGAAAATCCTTTGTTAGGGACAGTCACACATAGACAAACCTAGACACAGACACAGAGACCAATTACTAGACAGTCTCCAGGCAGACACAGATTTAGACTTATACAATAGAGAGAGGAGAGGCAACACAGGAGAGTGAAGCAGATAATTTAAATCTGGGTTTCGTTCTTGGGTAAATAAATTATAGCAAGATGAAATGCTTTGATTTCTTTCCTTAATGTGTCACCTATGCATTATTGGTGACTCAGAGTTTATTATTGTGTTCAAACTGACTCCATTTTCTTACCAGAAAACTTGAGCTAGATATAGGAGTGATTTCAAAATACTTGGATCCATCAGAACTAAAAATAAGAAACAAAAGCAAGTCAAAAAGAAGTTGTCAAGCTGGGGAAAGAGCTCACCTTGTAAATTTCTTGCCAAACTGAAGGCCTTATCTCCAGAACCCATATAAAAGTTGATGTGGCAGGGTGTGCCTATAACCATGGCTCTTGGGGAGTGGGTGCAGATGTACAGAAAGATTCCTAAGATGACTAGGCAGCTTGTCTACTTGAAATGCTGGGTCCCAGGTTCAGTGCAAGACTCTATCTCAAAAATATAGGGGGATTTTAGCTGTTATAATGTTTCCTTTATGAACTAGGATGTCTTTGCATTTGGTACATAAATTTTAAGAATTGCAATGTCTTCTAGGTGAATTTTTCTTTTGATGAGTATGTAGTGCTCATCTCTGTCTCTTCTGGTTATTTTTGGTGTGATGTTGCCTTTTCAGATATTAAAATATCTACACTTCCTTGCTTCTTGTGTCATTTTCTTGGGATATCATCTTTCATACTTTGACAACAGAAGGATGGATCCTGTTTTCTAATTCAATCTGTTATTCTCTATCTTTTGGGGTAGGGTGGTGGGTTGAGAGAGTAGACTGAGACCATTAATTTTGAGAATTATCAAAAAACAGCATTAATTGATTCCTTTTATTTTGTTTTTAACGGTGTTTATTTTCCACTTCTTTCTTATTTGCTACCTGAGGGTTATTTATTCCTTATATTTTCTTGGAAGTAGTTAACCTCTTCAGGTTGCAGTTTTCCTTCTAATGCCTTCTATAGAGGTGAATTTGTGCATAGATCCTACTTGAATTTAGTTTTATTGTAGAATGTTTTTCTTTCTTTGTCTATTGTGATTGAATATTTTGTTGAACATAGTAACCAGGGCTGGAATTTGTGGTGTATTAAAATTTCTAGAAGATACGTTTATGCCCTTCTGGTTTTAGAATTTTAATTAAGAAGTCATGTGTTATTTTAATGAGTCTGCCTAGAGATGTTTCCTTCTTGCAGATATACAAACCATACTTAAGGGAGACCCCATGCCAAGCAGTAGATGACCAACTTGAAATGAACTTAATGGTATTATATGTCATAAAGCTTAGTTACCCTTTGTTTATTTATTATGGTTTCCAATTTTGTGTTTTATGGTGTGTGTGTGTTTCTTGTGCTCTTTTTCTTTCTGTTTGCATGTTTGCTTTGTTTTATTCTGTTTTTTTTGCTTGATTTTATTTTCTTATTTGTTTTCTAAAGAAAGAAACAAAAAGAAGATATGAAGATGGAGGGGTGAGATCAGCAGGATGTGGGAGAAGACAAGGGAGGGAAAATCATGATGAGAATATCCTGTATAAAAATAAAGAGAAAGAAAAATATATAACATGGGGAAAGATTGAGGAAGCCATCCAAATACCAGCACTCACAAAATATTCAAAATTAAAATGTCAGTTGTAGTAGCTACCATTCACCCAATATTTTTAAAGACTGATTCTGCCTGTGTTCCTGAGATGCAGTTTTCTTTCCTGAAAATCAAGTGGTTCTAATCTACGAGTTTAGTACTGTTTGAGTAAAGGGGACTGAGGAAGGGGAGGATATTGATTTAGGCCTTGAGCCACCTTATCTTCATTCCTGAGAAATATAGAGAAGTTTCACAGCAACGATTATAAACACAGAAGTAAACATTGTTAAACACACAAAAAATTGTCTCTTTTGATGCTGTTGTTATTCGTGTCTTGTTTATGCAGCTATTGCTAGGAGATGCAGTCACACAGCATGATTCCTGATCACCTAGATCAGGCAACCTTCCCTGTCCCTCTTTTATAGTATTCCCTGAGTTAACTCAGAAGAGGGAAAATCTTACAGGTTCCCTCTCCTAGACAAAAAATGAAAGAAAGCTAATGATTGTTGACAGAGAGAGATTTAACATCTCCCAAATATGAGCCTCGTCGTTGGTTATCCAGCACAAAGTGGTAGCCCCTAAAATCATATAAACTTAAATAATAAAAGTGAACTGAACAGGTTTTACTTATATGTTTGTGTATCTCTCTCTTTAGTATATATACATAAACATACATATGCATGTATATATATGATGGATACACACACATATATTTTAATTTAGCAAGAAGAAAGAACATGTGAGAGATTGAACAAAGTAATGTAATTATATTTTAATTAAGAATATGCCAAAATGGCCTTACTTTAATTGGGTTGAGATATTCTTGAATTTTTTAAAGATTTACATTTAAATATTTTTTCATGTGTGTGTATATGTGTATGTATGTGTGTGTCTGTGTGTGTGTGTGAGAGAGAGAGACAGAGAGACAGAGACAGACAGAGAGTGAGAGCATGTTCATATGAGTGCAGATGCCCCAAGTGGCCAGAAAAGGGCACTCCTCTGGAGTGAAAATTCAAGTAGCTGTGAGTTCAGTACTCTTCAAGAGCTCTAACCTATAAACCATCTACGAACTATGATATTCTGCATAATCTTACCCCTTGGAAATCCTAGACATGGAATTTAGTAATCTAGCAAAGAGCTAAGCAGACTTCAACAGAAAAGTAAAATCAAGGAAGTGGCGTGTCTACTTTAGCCACTTTTTTTTCAATTCCAATTATGTCTGATGTGTCCTAAAGTGGGTTAAAGCAATATCTTTGAACTTTATTTTACAATGTTAGCTGACTCACATCCATGTCCTAACATTGCCTTTCCTCCATATTGCTAATCACTGTTTAGTCTTTCTGATCATTGCTAAGAAAACAAACAGATATAATGAACTAAGTCCATGACTTTGGAACGATATTCACTGATTAATTCATTCATGGCCCTGGGATTAATCATAACTTAAGACAATTCAGGAGGCAACCCAAAAGATCCTTTTATTTGTCTTTCCTTCTTTTGGTCTTTGGAGTATCCTGAATATAACAGATAAAAGTAAATTCCTAGGGGGAGTTGATTAAAACTAGCTTCTTTTCTACTCCTCCACCCTTCTTGTTCTGATAGTGGGGAATACGGTAATTGCTCAACATGTGTCAAAAGAAATGGTAGAAAATTCTAACGCATAAACATCTCTTATCTTTTCACACTCACATCAGATATCATTAGTTCATCACAGCACTAATTCACTGCATACAAACGCAGGCTTAGAATTCTCATCTCAGCCTTTTAGGCAATCGCCAATGAAGCATCATATGTTGCCATGGTTATTTATTGTAGTGTGTGTGTGTGCATGTGTGTGCTTGCATGTGTGTGTATGTTATATTCCTTACACTCTCTGGGTATTAACCCCTTTTAAATTTAAAATTTATGAACATTTTTCCCTCCCATGGTAGGTTATGTCTTCATTTTGGTAGTGGTTTCTTCATTGTATAAAACTATATGCAGCTTCATTTTATCCCAATTGTCTATGTTTGCATTTGTCGCTTTAGAGGTCTTATCCAAATAGAAGGTCTTCTGTATCCCAAGTGCCTGAATTATCCCTCTCTGCTTCCTTCTTGAAAGTTTATAGTTTAAAATCTAACATTTAAATAGCTACTGAATTGAGAGCTTTTCAATCAATGAAAACAGAGGTCTAGCTTCATCTTCTTCATTTGAATATCAAATTTACCCAGCAACACTATGATAATGAATGTCCTTTCTCGTCTGTGTGTCTCTCGCTTCTGCTGAAAATCAGTTGACTTTAGGTGGATAGGTTGGCATGAAGGATTACAAATTTCTATTTATCTTCATGCCCATTTTTATGCTGATCCAATTCTATTTTGATTGCCAAATATTTGAAGTACACTTTAAAATCAGGTAGCTTAATATAATTTTGGCTATGCTTATGCAATTCCAAGACAATTTTATAGTTTATGCCTTGATTAACAATGCCACATGTATTTTGAAAAGATTGCAATAAATCTGTTGTTCACAGTATATGATGGTTAATTTTCATTGTTTACCTTGACAAGATTTAGAATCATCTAGGAGACTTACCATGTGTGTGTCTCTGAGGAAAGTTCTAGAAAACCTTAACTGAAGAGAGAAGAAACATTCTAAATGCAGGATTTACCAGCCATTTAGCTGAAGACCAAGATTAACTGAGAAGAGTAAAAGGAGGAAACCATACTAGTGTCAACACTACTCTGTCTTGCTGCTTTCTGACGGCAAATGATGGGAATGTAACCACATGCTTCTACTACCATGGCTTCCCTAGGGCTGGGAAGACAGTTAAGTAGCTAAAATGTGTAAAGTGACTGTGATACAAACAATAAGACTGGAATAATTGGTCAGAGGACTCCAGAAACACCCAAAACAATACAGGCCATAGCCCTTGCTCTTGGTTGGCTCCCATAATTAGATTGTGATACGCTTTTACTAAAGACACAATTCACTTTAGATGCAAAATACATAGAAATGTATCTTGAATCTATCTGATATCAGTCTTCCTACTGGATGTCCTATATCATATCAGAAGACATTATGAATAGTTAAAGGCTATAATACTGACTTAATGACAAGCAATGCCCAGTGAGGCAGTCATGATAGGATGGTTATACAGTAAACCAACCATCTTCTGATAGGATATGAAGCCTGCTGCACAGGAAAGATGTCAATTTTGGCACTGTAAACCTGGTTAAAATCTTATGCCTGGGGATAAAATAGGCCCCAGGAGGGAAATTTATATTTGTTGTTTTACTAAATGGTTAGACTGTCAAACAGAATTTCAATACTATGTTTATGCTCATAGATTGGTATTGTTCTATGCTTTAATCAGAGAAACCATTTTTTACAGTGAGCAGTATTTAAAACAAGGACTTATAACAGATCAAACTGTCAAATATAAAGTATGAGGCATTCAAAGAATATAAAAATACATTATTAATATTTAAAAATGAGATGATGATAAGCAATGATATTAAACTGTGACGCAAGTCAGTTAGTAAGTAAGAATGTTTCCCAGAAAGTGGAACAAAAGCTCTCAGGGATGAGAAGGTACCTATTTGCCTTCTTGGACAATGGGTTGATTACCTCTTTTGCTGGAATAAAATGGTTGAGAAGAAATCTAGGAAAATGAGGACAAAAACATGGAGAAGTAATGTTCTCAGTGTTAATTATTTTATTAACTGCTCTGACAACATACCTGATAGTAGCTATTTAACAAAGAAAGGTATGTTTTGACTTATGTTTTTGAGAACATAGTCTATCATAGGGACAAAGGCATAAGAGGCATCTGAGGTGGCTGGACACACTGAGTCTATGGGTCAAAGAACAAAGAAAGATGAATGGTGATGATAAAATGACCTTGTTCCCTTGGTTCAGTCTGAGGTCACAGGCAATATGATCTTTCAGTTAAACCTTTCTGGAAATGCCTTCATAGACACACTCAGAATTTTGAAAAACATTTTTAGAAGTTTCTTAGGTGATTTCAATCAAGCCCATATTGAGGAATACTACTGCAAAGTTAGGACAGGAACTCAAATAGCACAGGAACTTTGAGGCAGAAGCTGATTCAGAGGTCATGGAGGAATGTTGCTTATTGGTTTGCATCTCATGGATACTCAGTCAGGTTTCTTAAAGAACCCAGGACCCTCAACCCAGTGATGGCCCTGTCCTCAATGGGCTGAGCCCTCCCACATCAATCACTATTTAAGAAAAGGCTCCAAAAGTTTTGCCTACATGTTTATGCAGGACATTTTTTTTTCAGTCGAGGCTCCCTCCTCCATGATGGCTCTTGTGTCTAACTGATACAAAACTAGCCAGGACAGTCCCAGGTCATCATGCATGCCTTATGTCAAAGAAGATATTGGTTGGCTACTACTACAAACTTTGTGCCATTATTGTACTAGCATGTTTTGCAGCCAAGTTAGGCTATCTATTTCTCTGTCCAGAGTCACCTGAGCATCCCCAATGCCCAAGGAGGGCCTGCTGGAGTTGGGTGAGTGAAGAGAGGGAGATTTTAGAGGAAGATCTGTGTGATTCACTGGAAATGGTGGTAGAGAGGAAATGGTGCCTTCAGCGGGTGGACTGCTACTGAACTGGGGTTGGATTGAGTGGAGAGGACGGAGAGGTAGAGCTCTGAAGTTAGGCTTTCTGTTTCCCTGGCCCGCGTGTTGGGGTGGTGGTGGCAAAGTGTGCCACAATATGTGTGTGCAAGACAAAAAGAGTATGGAAGAGCCGGTTCTCTCCTTATACTATAATCTATGTGTGATCAACCTCATATTGCCAGACCTGTTGACAAATATCCTTACCTGCTGAGCTATCCCCCCAACATATCACTTTTTATTGAGCTATATATTTTTCTCCCCTCCTTTCTTCTCCCCTCTCCTTCTACCCTCTCCCATGGTCCCCATGGTCCTAATTTCCTTGTCTTTTTCTACTTCTCACATCATATCACATTAAATTGAACATTCTTTATATGGTCCCAAAAGTCACTTGTTTATCTCATGATACAAAATTTATTTTATACTCATCCCCAATTCTTCAAAATTTTAAGAACCTCAACAGTGTTGAAAGGTCCAAAGTCTCTTCT
>LOJH01052728.1:0-12300 GCA_001685095.1 Ellobius talpinus
AATATACAATTCTATTCCATACTATGTGTCTGCCCACGTCTCCCATCCACGCGCCGCCGCCGCTGTCGCCGCTGGGACCGCCGCTGCGGACTCACTGTGCTGCRACTCTGCACCTTYGGGGAGACTCACTGGCTGCCTGCACCAGCCCGCCCCGCTGCGAGCGGAACGTGCCAGGGCTCGCGGCAGTTCAGACATTTTTTAAAAAATCATAAAACTCCTCTTTCAAACACACAATAAATAAATGGGTGAAAATAAAAAACAAAATTAAATAAAAAAGAAATGGAAAGAAGGCATTAACAATGGCTTGGGAAAATCCCTACTCGGCCCTGTCCCCTCAGAGCTCAGGTTTCTGCTTACCTGAGATGCCATCTTGATGAGAACCTCGTCTTGCAGCCATTCCCCGGTGACAGCGTTGTACCTACAGAGATCAGAGCCCACCTAGAGCATCCTGGTCCTGCCCCTCACTAGCTCAAACTCTCCTGGGCTCTCTATAGGCCTCAGGACCCAGCCTGTTCTGCACCTGGGCCAACAGCTTGCTGAGTCTTGGGGTGGGCTGTAAACATCTTCCTTCCTCCGTCCCTCCCTCCCTCCCAGGCTGTACCCATGCATGACCTTAAGGGGACTTGGTTTTCCTCAGACACACTTATTCCTTCTGTGTGGTCTTGCCAAGATCAGCACTCCCTACTGGACTGTTGTCTGACTTGCTCTGCCCTGTTATCAGGCCACAGCTCCACAAAGCAGGCCCATGTCTGTCTTGCTCACCACAGGGCCTAGTGTATGTAGATGCTTAATAAAAACACATTGGATGGGTGACTGAAGATATACATAGCCTTATAACTGATCTATAACTTTTAAGTCTCAGGCAGTCCATACACCCTATAGAGCTATAGCAGGATCTCTGGATATATGGGCTGCCTGAGACCTAACAGTAGCAAACAGCAGGTCCCAGAGAGCCAGAGAGCGAGGGAGGGAGGTAGCAGTCTCAACTTCGCCAAGTACTTGGACCAGGCACAGCCCACACAGGTAGATACGGCTCCCAAGAGGTAAGGACTGTCACAATGCACGTAGGGGGCAGGGAAAGGAAGAATTGCCTGTGAGGTGAGATAAGAAAGAGGGTGGAAGAAACATGGAGGAAGTGATGGGGTGGAGAGAGACTAAGAGAGAGAGGGAGAGTGTAAGAGACAGGCGGAGAGCGATATTGGAGAGATGGAGAGAAAGGGGGGAGACGGGTTGCGCGAGAGAGGGAGATGAAGAGAGAACGGTAAGGAAAGAAAGATGGAGAGTGACAGAACAAGAGATGAAAGAAGAGGTGGGGGAGGGGTGGTCCCAGAGTATCTCCCCCCCTTCCCAGAGCGCCTCTGGCAGCCCCAGGCCTGCAGTGAGTCACTACAGCAGGAATCAACCCTTATCTCTGGCCAGCAGCCTCCTAGCTCAGAACACCAGACCTGGGAAAACCAGTTTGTCAGGAACCAACAGAAGCCTGGTAGGTTACCTCCCCAGGCTCAGAGGAGGAGGACGGCTCTGCCAGGCTGTCAGTTTGGCTGCAGCCAGTGGGAGGCAAGCACTATGGTCTACATAGAGAGATGGACCGCTCCCTCACCTCATTCTGAGAGGCACTCAGAGGCTGGGGCAGGGGGTCAGTGTGCAACCTTGAAAGGGTCTTGCTTGCTGCTAGCAACCACTAACACCATAAAGGCAAGAGCCAGCCAGAACTGGTGACACAGACCTGTAACCCCAGCTACTATCAAAGGTGAGGCAGAAGAATAGCCAAGTTGGAGGTCTGTCTGGGCTGTATAGTAAATTCAAAGTCAGCCTAGGCCAACCTGGGGAGACTATCTCATATGAAGCCTGGGAACGTAACTCACAGGCAGAACACTCGTCTAGCATATAGGAAGCCCTGAGTTCAATCCCCAGTGACACGGTAAGTAAATGAATAAAAGACTGAATGCCTAGTGTGCCTAAAGTTCATGGAGTTCACTATATGCTGGGTTCTTCAGCAGACAGTTTCATTTAATTTTTACAGAGACCCTGAGATGGCAACAATTACTGTGCCATTTTCTGTATTACAGAAACCGGCTCAGAGGTGAGGTCACCTGCCTGAGTAGCAGGATTCAAACTCAGGCATGATTAAAGCAGAGTCCAGCTCTTAACCACCCTGGAAAGTTCAGAGGGACAGGAAAAACTGCCCTAAACAGAGGACCAGCTTGTAGCAAGGCTTTTAATCTTAAAAGGCTACAGCCAGAGAAAGAAGTATCAGGCTTAGAAAATTCAGAATGTTTCAGACAGCCATGCTTGGCTTCCAGGAATCAGAATGTTTCAGATTTCAGACAGCCATGCTTGGCCTCCAGCAATCAGAATGTTCTAGACAGCCATGCTTGGCATCCTCTTACTGGCAGCCTGGGTAGAATAAACTCAGCCATGAGAAATAAATAGTTCAGGCTGGCCTAAGATCCCAGCTGGGGTTCAAGACACAGAGCCAGCTCAATGTAGGGCCCCTCTTTCCCTGGCTAACCCGAGGGCCTGGACTTACTTAACCTAGTGCTCTCGCAGGTAGATAAAGGTAGGACCTACTTAGACCTCACAGACTGGGATCCAGACCATGCTGAGCTATCCTGCCCCTGCCCTGGGAGGTAGACCTCCAGCTGAGGAGAGGAGGCACACGAGGGTCTCTGCAGTCATCTCCTTGAAGGACAGGAGTAGAAACACGGAAGAGGGCAGAATGTGTTAGCCAAAGAAAAATGTCACAGCCCGTGACCATGCATCAAACTGGCTGCTCTGTCTCGGTACTGTCTCTACTGCTGTTTGCAAGGACAGTGTTGGGAGGATGGTGTCACAAGTCAGGAGGAGCCTGGGTCCCTGAGCTGCCCCGAGGAGCTGCTCAACTCTCAACCTACTTCAAATGGAGGAGAAATGCACCTTTGCTGCATGAAATGCTCCCCCTTTCTTATCTAAGACATCTAGGACCAAAAGTTTTCCACGGTTCAGATTGCTCCCAGTTTTGAATGTTAGTACAGACTTAGCTGGTTGGGTCTCTCTGACAATCCTACCTGTTCTAGACACTATATTGGTTCTCTTTCTTTAGCCAGAAGCAGGACCCATGACACCCCCCACAAACCCACAAGGACTCCTCAAAGCCCCTGGGACTAACTGCTAACCTGTGCCGGGTAGCGTGTTCTGTGGCAATGTCCTCGAGATGGAACTCGGCCCAGGGGTCAGGCATACCCTTGGCTTTCTCAATCGCGTGTTTCCAGGTTTCCTGCAGAAGGCAAAGGGAGCGTTAGGCCCAGGTCAGGGGCAGCCAGCCGCCTCTTCCCCAGTTATGTCCCCAGTGGAGGACCACAGCATCCAAAAGAAAGGATTCCTATCTGCTGTCCTCCCAAGAACAGTCCCGAAGGACCCAGAGGATTCTCATGGGCTTCGCCTAAAGATAGAAGTCACTGACATGTTAATTATATAATTCTTCACTTGCTGCCAAAAAGTTGAAAGTGAAACTCGGTCTTGAAAAGCAAAAAAAANAATGAGTGTTGGGTAGGCAGACTTCTGTGAGTTTGGGGTCAGGCTGGCCATCACAGTAACAAGGACACAGTTAAGACCCTGTCTCAACAAAATTAAAAAATAAAACATGATATTGGGCTGGGAGTATAGCTCAATGATAGAGTGCTTGCCTAGTATACACAAGGCCCTAGGTCTGGCCCCCAGAAATGCTCCTTTCTCCTATTGAAACAAGTTTAAGCATTTTTTAGTGAGTGCCTGTCAGGACACTGACTTCCTAATGCAGCACCACTGCAAACACTTTGTGCACAAGACAACTTGCTAAAGAGCTATAATGGGGGGAAGCCAACAACAAAACCCCTATTCCTTAACTTCACCCAGCAGCTCCTGCATCCAGGAACCAACCCCACAGAAAAAGAACTAAGCTCACTCTCACACTAATTCAAGATCCATCCTATGATCTGGCAAAAATGAACCCAACCTAAGCACGATGGCAAGGACTGCTTAAACACATTCTTATCTCATGCAGAAGGCTAAGAAAGCTAGGCATGGTGGTACAACCTGGTGTCCCAGCCTTGGGAAGCTGAGGCAGGTGGATTACCAAGAGTTTGAGGTCAGCCTGGGTTACATAGAAAGTACCAGGGTGGACAGGAATACATAGATCTGGCTCAAAGCAAGAAGAATGAGGAGGAGGAGGAGGAGGAGGAAGAGAAGGGAAGGAAGAGGAAGGAGAGGAAGGAAGGCTGCTAAATGGCTTTGTGGTAGGTGCTTTGGTCTGAGTCCCTCAAGCCTCGTGTGTTGGAAACCCAATCCCTGGACTCCCATGCGGATCGTATTCAGAGACAGGATCCTTGGGAGCTGATTAGGAGCAGAGGAGCCCAGGGAGATGGAGCCCCCCCAGCCCCATGATGGCACCAGTGGTGTTACAAGACAAGAACAGGGTTAATACAGTCACCGTATCACATCACATGATGCCCTCTGCCATGCTATGACTCAGCCAGATGAGGCTCTCACCAGATGCTAGGAAGATACCAGACAGTGCTCTTGAACTACACAGGATCCGTTCTTTTTTTTTTAAGATTTATTTATTATGTATACAACATTCCGCCTCCATGTATGCCCGCATGCCAGAGGAGGGCGCCAGATCTCAGTATAGATGGTTGTGAGCCACCATGTGGTTGCTGGGAATTGAACTCAGGACCACCGGAAGAGCAGCCAGTGCTCTTAACCTCTGAGCCATCTCTCCAGCCCGGATTCGTTCTTACAAATTAAATAAGCTTCTATTTAATAAGAATTTTTCAGTTAATTATTTGTCGTTGTGCCCCTCCCCCCCACCTTTTTCCTTTTGAGTCAGGGTTTCATAGTATAGTCCTGGCCGTTCTAGAATTCACTATGCAGATTAGGCTGGCCTCAAACTCACAAAGATCCTCCCTAGTGCTGCGACTAGAGGTGTGTGCCAAGACACCCATCCAGCAACTATTCTTTACAAACTATCCATTCTTGTTTGTGTTGTCACAGCAACAGAAAACAGATCGACTCAGCAGCTTCCCATTTTAGCTGTCTTCAGTTTGTTGTATGCTTTGAGGAGACCAAAGCAGAAACTTCCCTGCCCTTTTCGAACCAATATCCTTAGTCCGGCACCCTGAATCTTCACTACCCTTTTGCTCTCTTCCTAAGAAACTCAAATCTTTGCCCCAAAGGAACTTAAATCTTTGCTCCAGAATCACCAAGATCTAAACTCCCTTCCAGACCTGTAGATCTTCCCCTGTGGGGAAGATAATTGGTAGGGAACTAGGCATCATCTGGGTGAGACAGGCCAGGAAGAGTTCTGGATCAGGGAAGGGGCAGTCGAGGATCAGCAATTTCAGATCACCTCTATACCACCAGTGTCCTTCAGTGCCCCAGCCATCCTTGGAAGAAGTCCAGCTTCCCAGGCCTCAGCAGAGTGCCCAGTGCCCACCCCTCCTAGCATGGACCCCTCACTGGGACCCTGTTAAAAATAGAAGTCATCAGGGAAAGGAGCTAAGACCCCTCCCCCCTTACACACACACAAAGAGACAGAGACAGAAAGAACGAGCCTGAGCTCCCTTGCAAGAGGCTTTCCAATCTCTGCAAAGTCTGTATTTTTTTTCTTCCAGTATGGAAGCTAATTTATGATTAGTGAACCTACTAGGCCAATACAGAAAAGACCCCAGCAGTCACTGCCCGTGCATGCCTTCAGTTGAGTTCTATTCCATGCACTTTTAAAAATATGGTTGGAATCACAGAGCAAATACACGTTTCCTTTTTGGGGAGCAGATCCCTGGGACTTCATGCTTTAGTGGTCCTAACCACCACCCTCCCCACACTCGGGGGGGATCATTTGCTTCCCATGAAAACCACACATACTGCAGAATTCTGAACGAGAAAGTGGAGTCCTCCCAACAGCCCTTCCTGGGCTGATGCTTGCTGCAGACATTGAGCGAGTTTTCTCTGCCTGTTAAAAGATGTGCCTCAAGAGCGGCACGCCTTGCTTCTCTTCTGAATCCTACTTTCTGCATGTAACACTCAGTCTTCGACGGCCCCCCGGCTTGTGTGTTCAGACCACATTCTTCCCAGGGCCGTGGGATAGGGAACTTGTAGGTAGACCCTACTCATGTGCCCCCAGGAGATCGAACTTGGATGCCTTCCAGTCCGTCCCAGAACACACAGTGCTGACTCTAGTATTTTTGTCTCTACAACTCTGCATACTGTGCGAAATCTCAGTAAGAGAAATTTTTGTTTCTTTTTTTTTCAATGTAATTGCTGGATCATATTTAAAGTCTAGGGGCCTGGGAAACAGGTCAGTGTGGCAGAGTGCTCGGCTCTGGGTTCAGTCCTCAGCAGTGAAACAAAAAAATCATAAATTGCCTCAGAATGTTCTTGTAAGTTATACTCCAAGCAGCAGTAAATAGGTCATTCAAATTTTAATGGGAGATTATGTCAAGGAAGTATAAAATTTACACATTTGCAACAGTACACAGTAATAAACTATGTGAGTTTATTACTACAGAACTGGCTTGTGCTCATCCTTCCCCCTCTTATGAATGACTCCCCGGCAGATATGTGGACATCCAAAATAGCTTCTGAATTTCAATCCCTGTATGTCAAGAGGCACATCACTGTCTTATACTCCAGCCGATGGGAATGGCTCATCTGTCTATCTGGGGAGGTGGAGACTGCCTGTCCTTCTGCACATGTCTGTACCTGTGGAGACATGGTTCTCTGGCTGTGTCTGTCTCAAAGGATGACTCCACCACTGCCTACAGTACCAGCGACAAGGGCTGTCCCTCTGTGTGTGGGAGGGCATGGATTATCAACAAAAGTCATCTGGCTAGACTCAGTAGCTCCAACCAAAACCATAGTTAAAGGATTAGGACTGTAGATAATTGGTACACAGCTTGCCTAGCACACATGAGGTCCCAAGTTCCATCCCCAATACCACTAAGAACGAAAACAAACAGCAGATGAGGAAGAAAGTACTTTACAGATGAGGGAGTGGCATGGGGGCAGGGGGATAAAAATCTCCTTTTCCAAACTCAGGAATCATTCCACACCTCACCAGCTACAGATGGCTTTAACGCAACTAACTTGTTTCTAAGACAGGGTCTTGCTACATAAAGCTGGCCCCAAGCTCGCTATCCTACTGCCTCAGCCTCTCATGGGCTGGGATTATAGGTGTCACCACCATACATAGCTGCAACTGGCTTTTCCTTTTTAAAGCACAGTATAAAAAAGTCTAATACTGGGCTGGGGTGATAGCTCAGCAGGAGCCACTACTGCCAATTCTGACAACCAGAGTTGGATCCCTGGGAGCCATCTGCTAGAAGGAGAGAAACAGCTCCCTCAAGTTTGGCAATTGTCTTCTCACCTCCACATAATGCTAGGTATACACAAAATAAATAAATGAAAATTAAATTAAAAAAAAAGCCTGTTGGGTGGTGATGGCACAGGCCAGCCTACAGAGCGATTTTCAGGGTGGCTGTGGCTACACAGAGAAACCCTGCTTTGAAAAACAAAACAAAAAAGAAACCTTGTCTTGAAAAACCAAAACAAACGAATGAATGAATGAGATCTAGCACTAACATCTGGGCCCCTTAATCCTGGTCCCATCACTGTTGGCTTTGTGGAATTCATGCTTTTGTTGACAAGTAAGAATAAAGGTTTTGGGGGCTGGTTCCCAATGTTTTTTGTGGTCTCTGCACACAGGACAGATGCTCCTACCAGAAAGTGGCTCTTTGAAATGGCAATGCACATCAGAGGTGACTCCATTTGAGCTCACTGTCACTCCTGTGATATTTTACTATCAGGTCAGGAAAACTACTTTACAATGAGAACATACTCCAGGATTGCATGTGTGTGTGTGTATGTGTGTGTATGTGTGTGTGCGTGCGTGCGTGCGTGTGTGTGTGTGTGTGTGTGTGTGTGTGTTGCTGGAGATTGAATTTAGGGTCTCATGCAAGCTAGGCAAGTATTCTACCAATGAACTATAGTCTCAGCCCTGAAAGTGTAAACCAAAGTCAGCAAACCAAAGTCACTATTGTAAATGAGTCTGTTGATACTGCTGGCACATGCTCTACCACTGAGTGACACTCCCAGCAGTTAGAAGATTCTTAAATCTCTACCAGCTCTAACAGTCTCTAGTTCAAATGATTTTAAATCTCAGCTGCTGAGTAGGTGAGTTGATTTTGCAGGTTTGTCTTAAATGAGAGGAAAGAGCCAGGAACTGTGGCAGACAAATGTAGCTCCAGATCCTTAGCAGGAGACTCCTAAGTTCAAAGTGAGCTAGCGGCATGACAAGTCCTTGTCTCAGAAAAGGGACAGAGAGGCTCAGAGATTAAGAGCACTGAGTGCTCTTCCCAAGGTCTTGGGCTCGATTCTCAGCACCCACATTGGTAGCTCACACCCATCTGTGACTCCAGTTCCAAGGGGATCCAATGTTCTTTTTAGACCTCTGCAGGCACAGCATGCACATGGTGCAGATGTACAACAGACAAAACACCCATACACATAAATAACATAAATCTTCTTTTAAAAGAGGGAGATAGAATAGAGGGCCGAGGAGAGATAGCTCAATGGGTGAAGAAGGTGCTTGACACTAAGCCTGACAATGTAGGTTCAATCTCTGGGACCCACACTGTAGAAGGGGAAAGCAGATTCCCACAAACTATCCTCTGGCCTCCATATGTGTGTGATGACAGAACACCCAAGCCCACACACATACACACACAGAGCACGCCCAAGCCCACACACATACACACACAGAGCACGCCCAAGCCCACACACATATACACACAGAGAAAAGCTAAAAAGGGAATAGAGAGGGTTGATTCTTCTAATTCAAAGAATACAAAATAAAATAAACAGAATCTCAACAATATGAACACATTTCCTGGAAGACGCAGGGGGTAACACTTGACAAAAATGTAGTGTCTTTGAGGCCCTTGGTACAAGTGACAACGGTGTTAGGTTTTTTGTTCTTGTTTTGGTTTGGTTTTTGAGACGGAATCTCGTGTAATCCAGGCTAAGCTCAAACTTGATGTAGTCCAGGATAACCTTAAACTTCTGACCATCCCATCTCTACCTCCCCAAGTGCTGGGATTACAGTGTACACCACCACACTGTGTTACACCACAGGGCTTGAAGCCAGGACTTCACGGGTGCTAGGCAAGTACTCTGCCTTCTGAGTTACAGCTACAGCCCTTGTTTTAACATTATTATTATTTCCATGATCACAGCAATTGTAGCCTTTTATGAAGCATCCAGGGACCAAACGAGCCCTCCTTCAATGACCAACTGTTCCATTATAAATATTTTGTCTCTCTGTTGTTCTAGAGAGTCCAAGAAATACAATTGAGTCAGCCCAGGCTTTCCTTCCTGGAGGAAACAGAGGGCTCATACCAGACTCTGTGAGAAAACGTAAAAAGCAGGAAGAGGTGAAGGATCTCAGCCAAGCACAGATGGGAGGAGACACCCAGTGCTGTGTGGCTA
Organism: Ellobius talpinus; assembly: GCA_001685095.1. Classification (NCBI taxonomy): domain Eukaryota; kingdom Metazoa; phylum Chordata; class Mammalia; order Rodentia; family Cricetidae; genus Ellobius; species Ellobius talpinus. Next base: position 9,502 of record LOJH01052728.1, read on the forward strand.
CCTCACACCATACTACATGCACTCTGCAGCTTTATATGTGCATCCGTGGACTCCAGCACTCCACGTGCACTCCACAGCTTTATATGTGCATCCGTGGACTCCAGCACTCCACGTGCACTCCACAGCTTTATATGCATCCGTGGACTCCAGCACTCCAGGTGCACTCCACAGCTTTATATGTGCATACGTGGACTTCACATAGCCATCAAATCACTAGAGACCATCAAAGCAACACACAAATCCCAAAAAACCGAAGCACAATATTAAAGCACATCCATGTGACAGGCCACCACAGAGCAGAAAGGTGACTTTTTCTTCTTCCAGTACTGGGGATTGAACCTGGGGCTTCCTGTGTGCTAGGGAAGCATTCTGCCACTGAACTATATCCCTAGTCTTCTCTCTGTGTATCACAAGCCTGCCAAGAGGAGTGTGATTTCCCAGGACCCATGTGGTAGAAGGGAAGAACTGAGTCAAGTTATTCTCTGACCTCATACCCGTGCCACAGAGTGTGTGTCCTCTCCCCACAATATATACATACAAATATATATAAACAAATATGCATGTTTATATATAAACAATGTTTAAAAAGTAAAACAATTGAATGTGGTAGCAGATGCCTTTAATTCCATCACTCAAAAGGCTGTGAGTTCAAGGACAGCTTGGTTTACATAGCAAGCTCATGCCAGTCAATGATACATAGAGAGGTTCTGTCTCAGGATAAAGCAATCAATCAAACCAAAAATCCATAAGAAAATTCTATTTGCAAAAGTAGCTACAACTGTAACTTTGGGGGTTCAAAGCCCTGGTTAGGAAGAAAGGTAAAGATGGGAATAATAAAAATCCAAGGGGTGACAAAACACTGGGGTGACACCGGGCCTCTTGGGAGCCCCTGTCCACACAGCATCCTACTGGCATCTCATGGCAATTTGGGAGGACAGAGAGATAAGTGGGAGAGGTCCAGGTTCAGAGAACAAGGAAAATTTTGGATATGTGAGACTTAGAAGGAAGCTTTGCCCTGGCTGGCAAAAGGAGTTAAACATGGCCACTATGAGACCCTCTTATGCCACCCCTCAGAATGGATCTATGCATACAAAGTGTCTATGGGACAACGAGATGGCTGGGGGGGGAAGGCATTTGCCATCCACCTTGGTGACCCGAGTTTGATCTTAGGATCCCTCTTTCTTCCAATTCCCGCAAGGTGTCCTCTGACTTCTATATGCATAGTGTGATACACAAATAAACAAAAACTTCTTCAGTCTAGAAAAGGCCAACTCACGGAGACAGAGAGTAGATTAGTGGTCCTGAGGGCTGGGTAGAGCAGAGATATAAGTGGTGCCTGAGAGGTACAGCTTTCGACAAAGCTAGCTATAGAGATGGCTGCATAATTTTATGAAAGCCACCGAAGCTGTATGGTATGTGGGTTATATTTTCGTAAAATTGCTAGGAAAAAAATGAAACTAAGAGAAAGCAGGGGAGGGGGAAGCCCTTGTCAATCAACACCCTTGCACACTTCAAACCATTTCAGCACATTCCTCGGTAAGTGTGAGCCCCTGCAGCAAGGTTACAACCTTCTTAAACTCCTCCTGTGGGCCACACCCCATGTCACCAGACAACTTCCCTTCCTATGTCAGCAGGACTCTTTTTCAACTGGCCAACAGACTTTCATCTTGCAGGAGATCAAAGCGTCTTAGGTATCTTTCTTTTTATTATTTTAAGATGCTAGAGACTGAACCCAGGTCGTCAAGCTCGCTAGGAAAACACTCTAGCCACTGAGCCACCGATCAAGCCAGACCAGGCCCGTAAACTTTGTTTTCTGACTGCATTCTCAAAGCACAAAAAACAGTTAACTGCCTCTGGCTTACTTCCTATGGTCATGGGTCTGAAGCCTGAGGTGCCAGGGTGGAGCCTCATAGGCTCAGGAGGCAGGGACACGTCTCTGCTCAGTGAGTCATCACACCTTGGCTCTCCAGTCTCATTCTGGAGTGACTAGGTTTTTTTTGTTTTTTGTTTTTTAAACCAAGCTGTTAGAACATTAACAGCATGAACAGCACTTATGCAACTGAAGATGGGATGTGGGAGCCAGGTACCCCATAGAGCAGGGCAGATTGTTGGTGCAATCAGCCATTACCACAAGATTTTAAATTCCAGGTTCTGCCCAAGCCACTCCATTGCTAGTTAGTACATTCTCTGGCAAGTGTATCCCTGCACAGGCAAAGCCATATGTACAAGGAAACACTGTCCTCCAATGAGATGAAATTCAGCTTTTAAAGACAACAAACAAATAAATGAAAGATTGTATGCACAAGGCCCTGGGCTTGATTGCAAACAATGAAAAAAAACCCCACAAAATATAGTGAGATCCAAACTGCAGTCATTAACAGCACCACTCTGAGACGGGATCTCCAGGGAGGGAACATAGTCCTGTCACTTCATAGGAACACAACTTCAATTTACCATCTGGCAAACTGCCAACTGTCTGGGGCTATCGGGATCATTGTGTACACCATACTGAGTAAGCCACGTACGGCAGAGCCTGCCCAGACCACAGCCAAGCTACGGAAGCTAGAGTTCATGTCAGCTCCCAAGGGATAAGGAATGATGGATAAGGGTGGAAACCAGCTTGTAATGTCTCCACGAAAACTAAAGGAAGAAAATCAGGGCATGTAAACATACCCTGGCCTAAGAACAGACCTTTCTGGAGTGCTTGCTCTGTGCTGAGATGGGGCGCACATTTTCACTTGTCTACAGTTTAGGTTTGCTTTATTTGTACATACATTAAGTACAGATTATATATATTAC
>LOJH01052729.1:0-12300 GCA_001685095.1 Ellobius talpinus
GTGGATCTCTATGAGTTTGAGGCCAGCCTGGTCTACAAGAGCTAGTTCCAGGAAGGCACCAAAACCTACAGAGAAACCCTGTCTCAAAAAAAAAGTTTTGTTCTTTGAAAACAGCAACAACAAAATCAGACTTACAGCCAAACATCCCAATGGTACAAAGAGAATCAATAAGATGTGATTTTTCCATATCTGGCCAATCCCCAACTGTTCTCACCAGTTCATGTGTACTGGGGCAGGAGGGCTGAAGAGGAATGTGTGTGTGACTGCAAAGAACTCCCGCCTCATCGAAAAACCCACACCCCCAACCCACCAAGAGGTGTACTACATCAGGTCACAGGAAGCTGTGTGTACTTCGGGTTTTTTAACTCTTCATTTCCATATTTTTCATTTTGTTTATGGTGTTGAGGGACTAAAGATGCTAAGTTATTGCTTTACCTCCGAGGGCCAGGCCACAGATTCTTCTTTTACATTTTATTATTTATTTTTATGTGTATGCGTATTTTGCCTGCATGTGTGTCTGTGTGCCATCTCTGTGCCCAGGGAGGCCAGAAGAGATTGTTATGTTCCTTCGGACTGTAATTACAGACAGTTGTGATGTGGGTGCTGGGATTCAAACCCTGGTCCTCTGGAAGAGCAGCCACTGCTCTTACTCGCCCAGTCATCTCTCCAGTCTAGAGTCTTGTTTGTTTGTTTATTTGTTTGTTTTCCAGAGACAGGGTTTTTCCTGTGTAGCCTTGGCTGTCCTAGAGTTCACTCTGTAGACCAGGCTGGCCTCGAATTCACTAAGAACAGCCTGTCTCTGCCTCCCGAGTGCTGGGATTAAAGGCGTGCGCCACCACTGCCCAGCCTAGAGTCTTTATTTCTAAAATAGGGGCTCAGGAGCACAGCTAAGAGATGTAGGCTCCAGGTCTCTTCTTAGCAGGGAGCACACTCACCTGACTCTGTAGCAACTCATGGTGTAGCTGGGCCCTGACACACTTGAATTCCCATTCCTTTGTTATTTCCACACCTCTGTCATGCGTGACTTTGCACATGCCACTGGTGTCTGTGTGGCATTTTCTGTAAGTGGAACCCCAGGGATCCCAGGGTCAGACGGCATGTGCAGTGTGTTTGCACCCCACCCCACCCAGGCTGCGAAAGGTAGCGATCGGGCTCTCCACCTGCAGCTTTCACGCTATGTGTTTGTTGTGTTTCATTTTAACACACACCCAGCCTTCTTTTTACTCTTTTCAGTCTTGAGATAAGGTGTCCCTAAGTTGCCCAGGCTGGCCTTGAACTCACTTTGTAGCTTAGGACACACCTGAACTACGGTCCTCTAGCCTTAACTTCTCTTGCAGTTGAGAAGACAGGCCTGTGTCACCAGCACTGCATCTGGGAGTGTGATGGAGAGTGTCCTCCATGGAGGTCACAGCTGTGTCCTCTCCAATAGGTGCCTGCCCCATGGTCACCCTGGCTGGTGATATGACACACTCTGTACGCACTCCAATCTGATAGGCAGAGGTGGCAGGTCCGGGTGTGAGGACATTCTGTCCCCTCCACCTTTATTTCTTTCTGGTGTCTGAAAATTGAGTCAAGCTGAGACCTTTTCCCAATTCAATGTCATTAATAAAGTCTGTGTTGAGCTTGGCCATCTGCATTAATCATAGCCAGAGAGCATGCTGAGGAGCCGGCCTCGACAGTTGTCCAGTGGACTAACCTGCGATAGTCACCTTTTCCCATAAGGACACATTCTGAGGCTGGGCTGAGCCTTAGGGATGGCTCTGAACAGACACAGTTGTGATAAAGCTTAGTTTATCGGTTAACACAGCAAAATATTAATAATCATTGTAGCAACACACTTTTAGGAAAGATTTTTAAAACTTAGAAATTGGACCAGGCGTGGGGCCTACTACTTTAATCCCAGCACTGCACTCAGGAGGCAGAGGCAGGTGGATCTCTCTGTGAGTTTGAAGCCAGCTTGGTCTACATAGTGATCTCCAGGCCACACAAGACTACATAGTGAGCCCTGTTTCAAAAAACAAAAACTATCTAAATAAAATGAATTATTATTTAAATTAAAAATTTGTGTGTGTGTGTGTGTGTAAGTCACAGGCAAGCTACTCTATGAATCAAGAGGCTGGAGGACAACTTGTGGGTGTTGGTTCTCTTTTTACAACGTGGGTCTCAAGTCTGGAGCTCAGGTCATCAGAGTGGGTTGCAGGCGTCTTTACCCAGAGCCATATTGCCAGCCCTGTAATACTTATTTAAAAATTATATAGCAAGTGGAGCATGTTGGCACATGCCTGTGGTCCCAGCTTTCAGGAGCCTAAGGAAGGAAATTTGTGAGTTCAAGGTCATCCTGGGCTACATAGGGCATACCAGCCATCTTGAGCTAAGTAATAGGACCCCGTCTATTACTCACCAAAAATTAACAAAATTTGTGTTAATTAAAAAAAATTAACAAAAAAACAAAATTAACAAATGAACAACCATTAATTCTTTCCCCTGGTTGGTAGTGGCACCTTTAATCCCACACTCAGGTGGCAGAGGCAGGCAGATCTAAGTCCAGCCTGCTCTACAAAGTGAGTTCCAGGGTAGCCAGGACTGTTAAACAGAGAAACCCTATCTTGAAAAACTGGGGAAAAAAAACTTTCTGAAAAAATGAAAATGTTAGTAAGTTGGGAATAATACATAGTTTGTGGCTATGTCAAAAGTTGTGAGGGGTGTGGATGTCAGGGCCAGAGGGGGAAGGCACTACCCTCAGGGTCACACAGTGAGTTCAGGACTACCTGGGGGTTTTCCCAAGTCGTTTATAAGCAGAAAGTGACCAATGTTTCAGGAAGAGACCAGCTCACATTTGCAAAGTCATCCTGTGTGGTCGGCATTGCCATCTGGCTGCGGTGGCTGGACTATGTTGACTGCTGTCTTTGTGGTTGCTGTGAGCCTAGGTGGGGGCTGTTTTCCTTGGCAGCCGCTGACCCAGCCCTGGGTCTGACAGTATGGGGCTCTGGCTTTTGCTGCTGGGCAGGGTCAGTTCCTCCTGTTTGCTCAGGGTGGAGAGGCAGGGTGGCATACCAGGGTCTCCGAGGGAGGACTGGGCTGAAGGTTAGGCGGGACCTGGTCTCAGGCAGGCTCTGAAGCTCAGCTATGGCAGGGCTGGGTGGTATCTGACACTAGATGAACTTCTGTCAGCCTGGGGTGTGTGGAGCGTGCCTGGCACCAGCCCCTCCTGAGAATGGAGTCCAGAGAGATATGCTCGGGCCATCCCCAGGAAAAGAGGAAGGCCTTGCCCCTGACTGCTCAGTCAGATCTATATAGACTTCACCAGGCTGAGAGATTCACAGGCTGTGCTAGCTCCAGAGCTCTGACATTCCCAGCAGTGACAATTCCTCCAAGCACTAGTTTCCAAGACAAAGTCCTTACCTCCCATGAGTCAGTACTAGAGAAAGGAAGTCTATCCCTGGGCTGTCTAGCAACCCCTCATATTCATGTCCCTTAGGCCAGATCCTCATCTTCTAAAAGAGCCTCAGTTTTCCTTCTGTGAAATGGGCTGAGTGCTTCTCTGGGGAGGAAGTTGGTCCCAGAGAGAGGAAGGCCCAGGAAGCGAAGGGCCTGGCTAGCTGGATGCTGAAGCTGCTGGGGCAGTGCGTACAAGGGCTGTACCTGGGTCTTCTCAAGCAGAATGAGAACTCCCTAAGATGCCCTCATGGCTGGCGGGATTCTAGTGTTGGGAAGACCCAGACGGGCATTATGCAAACCCCTGGGGAAGAGGGAGGAGTGTGATATAGACTGGTTGCTGTAAATTTCTGAAACCCTTTTGGGCACATTGCCTCTTGCTGGGGAGCCAGAAGAGACAGAGGGAGGGTGGAAGTCACAAAGCCTGCACCTGCCTCACATACCTGAATGGGACCAGAAAGAGACCTGCAGAGCCTGTTGCAGAGGGCAGTAGTCTGAGTTCATGTTGGGTAAATTTTCCTATTAAATAATAATAACAATAATATGTTTAATTATTTATTATTATTGCTGTTATTATTGAGATAGGACAGGGTCTTGTGAAGTCCCAGCTGGCTTCAGACTTGTGGCAACCCTCCTGCCTCTACCTCTCAAGGATGATCATGTAGTTGAATATATTTCGGGTCCATATGACTCAGCCATCGGCGTGTGTGCGCGTGCATGTGTGTGTGTGTGTGTGTGTGTACCTTTGTACCTCCAGATTTTAAACACTCTTTCAGACCAAGGACTTGCCAATAGCGGGTTGCATAGAGAAGGCTGCATCTGGAATCCTGCATTGCTAGTCAAGGCCCAGGCGGGCTCCTGCAGGCCAGGCCCAGCTGCCCACGACTCTGCTGCCTTCTGTGCACCTGGAGCAGCCTGGCACAGAACTGGCCCTGGGAGAGTGTGCCCTGGCTGAGTGACTCAGTGGAATTCCTTGTGTGTCTGCTTCAGATAGAGAGGGGGACAGCTGGGTGGTTCCTGGTTTTCCTTGGGATCTGAATGGCCCCCGCATTCTAGAATGCTTCATATCCAGGGCAGGAATTCCAAGGTGCCTCCCCCAGCCCTCCTTTGACACAGAGGGGGTGGTGTGTGGTAGTGGTGTGGCCTGCCCAGGCGCCTGGAGCCTCTGTCTCTTGCCCCTTTGTCTCCTGGGACACAATGGGTGACTTTTTGTCCCCATAAAGTCCCTTTCAGTGTAGGGAGAAGGGGCAGGATGGGGGTGGAGGTTGGGCTAGGCCAGGCCAGTCTAGGCCAAGTTCTGCATGTCCTCAGCTGCCTAGCTGTGCCCTGAGTGAGGGGGGACCCCAAGAAGGGTCTTGCGGCCACCCTGGGCCTCAGTTTCCTGGTAGTGCAGTGAGGAGCAGCCACTGAGGCCTGTGAAAGACTTGGCACCACTAATCACCTTTGGAGGATTGGTCCTTGCTCTTCCTAAAACATTTGGCTTAATTGCTAACATTTAAACACTGGAGATGTCACATAATTAAAAACAAGCAAGCAATTTCTAACATTCCCTCAAGACTTAGCAGCTCTGCTGGGAGTGGCTCTGGACAGAGCCCTTGTCTAGCAGTCGCTCAGCAGCCCTTAGCTACCCAGGGCTGCGTGTCCACCAGTAACATGCTTTCCTGTTCCAGAAGCCTCTCTCAGCCCTTGGGACCTTGTGTCAGCCTCCAGGTCTAGTTGCTTCCCCTACTGGAAGCTCCCTCATTCTGCCCTCGCTTTCCTGTGGTTTTAACTAAACCACATAACCACACACACCCCATTCCTACCCCTGCTATGGCCCCAGAGGCCACCTGCCCGGCATCAAGGTAGGCATTTTTGTCCCTGAACCTCTCACCCAATAGAAAACTCCTTTCTGTGCCCCAGATAAGGACAGAAAGCTTCTGTGAGTCTCCCAAGGCCACACAGTGAGTTGGCTTGGGTCTGACACTGTCTAGAAAGTAGGGGGTAGATGGACACAGAGGTCAAGGTGACCCAGACTGCCAGAGGTAGAATTGCATTCTCTTCTGGAGTCCTCCATGATTTTCTTTGTCCCCCTTTTCACTTCCCTAAACCTTATCACAGGTTACTTTGCCAGTGGGGAATTCCTCTGCCCTATATCTGAAATTGATCTTCCTTCTGGTTCCCCTTCCCCTCCTGCATTGGTTCTCACACACCTACCCTGTGAGCATGCGTATTTGAGCAGTTTATGTTTTTGATCTGGCACAGCTTGCCGGTGTGGGAGCACCCTGAGGGTGGGGCACCCTGACATAGAAGTGTTGCCGTGGAGGGTTGTGAAGAGAGGCACCCAGGGACAGGTCACACTAGAGGGACGTCTGAGCTACGGGAGACCTGTGCTGGACCCAGAGTTCTGGGAGAGGTCACAGGGCCAGGGAGTAGAACTGGGGACTCTTGATTCTCTGCTCCCAGTGACCTGCTGCTTTTTTGCTATCTCTGCAGAGTGGAGCCCATGCTGCGGCAATACTTCTGGTGCTTCGGGTAGAGTGGGATCTGCACCAGGTGGTGTTTCAGTGAGTCCCAGGGGGTCCTGCAGCTTCTGGAACCTCCCTGACAGGACCACCCACATCAGTCAAGGGAATCAGTGAAATACCCAGGCTGTTGGCTTAAGAGAAACTAGTTTGTTGGGTTCTAAAAGAGGAATGGACCTTCCTCTTCTAGGGCAGAAACCAAGTCTGCTGCCTGGGCTCGGGGCCAGGCACAACAGCCCAAAGGTTCACAAATTCTCCTACCTATCTACTGCTTTATCTCTAACATGTTTGCTGATCTGGAAAAGGGGGGTGGAGTCTGACAGGGTGGGGACTCGTGCGTTCCTACAGCCCTGCCCTTGGTAGGGGCTGACACATTTTGCTTTATCCATCCCCTCCCCCAGCAACTCCTTTCTCACAGCTCTGGCAAGGCAGAGTGGGTCCCAGGCCCACCCACCCTTTACCTACAGTATGCAGTATGTCTCCTGAGCACTTGTGGGAACCTGGCAAGATGGCTTGGAGAGAGGAGGGCACGAATGTAAACATGGCCTTTTCTGGATTGTCACTCAGATGCCTTCTCTAACTTCCTTTCAGATAGTAGGAACCAGACAACCCAGCGGCAGGGCGAGGGACCTGGAACCTACTTCATTTAAGAGCGGACAGCCCCTAGCAGGCTCACCTTCCTGATTCTTACCGGGGAAGCTGCCTGAGCTGGTATTCCAAGGAGTCTCCATTCTCCTGATGGAAATGACCTCACCCAGCTCTGGGGCTTTGTGGCCTTTCTAGTATGTCTGTTTCTGGCACAGTGATTTGGGGTGGGGAGTAAAGGGTGTGGGGGGGCCAGGTGTGCCACATGCTTGTGATATCAGTACTTGGGAAGCAGAAGTAGGGGTTCAAGGTCTCTGGACTAATGAGAGCTTGCCAAGAAAGAGAGAAGTGCAGTCGGGGGAGAAACAGAAAGGGAGAGAGGGAAGGTGTGTGGAGCCTATTCCAAGATATCTCGTCCTGAATGTGGGGGGGGGGCTTGAGCACACCCAAGTGCATATGTGGAGGTCAGAGGACAACTTTCAGGGGTCAGTTCTCCCCCACCATGTGGGTTCTGGAGATCTAACTCTTGTCGTCGGACTTGGTGGCAAGTGCCTTCAGCTACTGAGCTCTCTCTCCCTGGCCCTTATTGTAGTCCAACGAGGGCTTTGTCAGTTTGACAAGTGACCACAGGCTAGGAAAGCCCTGCTACTCTGTCCTCTTCTTGCTGTAAAGTGGGCAAGAGGCCAACACCCAGGCCTGCTTGTGAGGGTCAGAAGCAAGAAGAGATGGGAGGATGCTCTGTGACATGGGGTGTCTGGGGCTCACACCAGCTGGGAGAGTGGGTACAGAGCCTGCTTCGGCCTGCTCAGCTACAAGTAGAACCTGTCCTTACCCTTGCAAATGCATATTCCAAACCCAAAAGAAACTTCCCTGAGATCTTTGGGGTATTTTAGAAGGAGGTGGCTGGTAGGGCCCCAGCTTTGGGTCCTGAGCCCTCTGGTGAGGACCTCTCTTTAGATGCCTGGGAACTTGCAAGTGGCCTGTCAGCAAAGTGGACAGCCAGGGGCAGGGATTTGTTCCCAAAGACCAGCCTCCAGAGTACAATGTTGCTCCTATAATATCTGACCAAAAGTGGTCTCGCCCTTGGACTGGAGCCACTAGTTTCCGTGTATGCAGGCAGAAGGAGGAACAACATTCCTGTGTCTTAGCAAAGGAGCCTCTTTCTCCAGAGCCACAGTAGACTTCTATACCCAGAGTTCCAGATAGGAGTGCGTGTTCCCCAACCTAGAGATCCTCGGCCAGCAAAGGGGCTGGGGAGGCTGAGGACAGCCATGGCATGGTACTTCCCTTGGGCCTCCCCCAGGCTCCTTGGACTGTGCCCTACAAAAAGTCTGTGTGTGGACCTCTCTGGGTTTGGTGCCTACGTAGGGACTCCAGGGGAAGGAAACACACGCTCTTGGGTAAAACTGAACTTACAGCTTTGAGTAGCTGCCTGAGGTGGGCATGGTCCCTGCACTGTTATAAATGAAGGGGGCTGGAGAGATGGTTCGGTGGTTAAGAGCATTGGCTGCTCTTCCAGAGGACCTGGGTTCAATTCCCAGCACCCACACGGCAGCTCATAACTACCTGTAACTCCAGTTTCAGGTGATCTAACACCTTCACACTGATAGACATACAGGAAAATGCACGCACATGAAATAAAAATAAATTAACTAGTCTGGGCGGTGGTGGCACACCATTAATCCAGCATTCGGGAGGCAGAGGCAGGTGGATCTCTGTGAGTTCGAGGCTGTTAAACAAACAAGTAAAAAAAACCTAAAACAAAACAAAATCAAATGAGGCGAGAAAAGCTCAGAGCAGCTGTGTGCGGAAAGTTACACAGGTGGGAAGGGAGACAGGTTTTCAACAAAGTCCATTCTGTTAGCTTCAGCATACACAGTCAGGGATGTCCAGCCATCATGCTACAGGGCAACAGAGTAACAGGCAGTCGCTTGGCCTTCCTTTGTGAGGCAGGATGGCAACACCTGTAGGAGAGGCAACTTGGAGTTAGGGCCGGGGGAGGGGGAGGAGCCTTAGGCTGGAGGACTCAGAACCCTGGAGATGGGGTCTCTGCTCTGCTGAGCCAAGAAAAGCACACAGAGACTGTTCCCATTGGTGTGGGGGAAGTCCTGGGAACAGGATTTTTTTTCTTTGTCCAGAGACTAATTTTTTTATTACAGTTATTTATTTATCGTATGAGCACACACTATCGTATGTGCACATGCTTATGTACACATGCTTGTATCAGATGACAACTTGCAGGGGTTGGTTCTCTCTACCGTGTGGGTCCCAGGTTTCAAACATAGGCTTGGTGGCAAGTGCCTTTATCCCCCAGGTCATCTCTCTCACACACTCTCTCTCTTCTTTCTTTCTTCTCTCTTTCTCTCTCTCTCTCTCTCTCTCTCTCTCTCTCTTTCTTTTTGGCTTTTCGAGACAGGGTTTCCCTGTGTAACAGTCCTAGCTATCCTGGAAGTAGCTCTTGTAGACCAGGCTGGCCTTGAACTCACAGGGAATTACCTGCCTCTGCCTCCCAAGTGCTGGGATTAAAGGCGTGTGCCACGATGGCCTGGCCCTCTCAGGCTTTTTTCGTTTAAAAGGTTATTTAAAGCCAGGCCTGGTAGCTTATGCCTTTAACCCCAGCATTCAGGAGGCAGTGGCAGGAGGAGATTGGTGAGTTCCAGGCCAGTCAGGGATATAGAATAAGGTCCTGTCTCAAAAACAAAAACAAAACAAAATCAAAAGAACAACCCCCAAAGTTTTAAAAATTTAACATTTTAGAGTATATGTGTTTGAGCATGGAAGCTGAGAGTTTACCTTAGGCTGTCAAGCCTGGCAGTAGGCAAATTTATCCATCTAAGTGGCCCCCAGAGGACCACCTTTGGGAATGAATGAGCACTCCCCTTCCACTGTGGGTTCTGGAGGTGAACTCAGCTACAGTTTCCTGCTGAGCCATCTCCAAGCTCCCCACCCCCCTTTTCAGACAGAGGTTTTGTTTTGAGCTGGGTTCACATGACTCAGGCTGGCCTATAACTCACTAGATAGATGTTGGCCTTGAACTCAAGTCCCCTGCATTTTCCTCCCGTGTTGGGATTACAGGTATTGGCTTCCATGCCTGTGTTTGTTACAAAGCGGAGGTCCTGTACTGTTGTGGTCAGCAATGGTGTAAAAGACCACATACTCTATTGGAAACACTGTTCCCACCTTGGATGATAGGGTCTGGGGGCTTGGAAGGGCCTTCTGTCACACAGCACAGTGGCGATTGAGGAAGCAGAGGAGTGGCCAGACAAGATCCCCAGCACAGAAATATACAGCAGGAGGCAAGTCAAGGTTTCTTTGAAAAAAGCTTTTTTATCACGCAAGTGGAGGTCAGTGGGCAACTTTTGGTAGCCAGTTTTCTCCTTATGCCTTTGAGTTCTAGGCACCAAGCTCGGGTTGCCAGGCTCGTGGCAAGCATTCTACCGTTTGAGCCATCTTGCTAGCAGCCCAAGATTTGTTTGAGTTAACAAGAAAGGAGGCCTAGGTCTCCGGCCAGAGCTGTGGGGCTCTGAGAGACGCCCCTGTTTTTCCCACAGGTGCTGGGTTTGTTGGTGTGGGCCCTGATTGCTGATACGCCGTACCACCTGTACCCTGCCTATGGCTGGGTCATGTTTGTCGCTGTTTTCCTCTGGCTGATGACAATCGTCTTCTTCATCATCTACCTGTTTCAGCTGCACATGAAGTTGTACATGGTGCCCTGGCCGTTGGTGGTGAGTCTGGGTCAGGGGTACTGTGTGGCTCCAGACTAAGCCCTCTTGCCTGTGAATGACCTTCCGTAAATGTTAAGTGGAGGGGGGTTGGTAGCCATCCTCCTGCCTCTTCACTACCTGAAGAGTTGGGGTGGAAAAGCACGTTTATGATCAAAGTAGATGCCCGACTTGGCCCTGGGAAGGGACCAGCAGCAAGGGGCTGTTGAGCAGGTCCACAAGATGCCCTTGCAGATACTGTACCTTCTTGAGGGTGGTCAGAGCTGAGCTAGGAGGTCTGAGTTTGTCAAGTGCTGGCTGGGGCCTAGCTTGGGTACCAGCTGCCTCCAGGAGGCCTTGCAGCCCTGGAGAGGATGGGAGCCTCAGGTTTATCTCAGGCCGGTCTCCTCTGACTAGAGGAAGCACCCTGGCCAGACACAGAAAATGGTTCTTTTTTTTTTCTTTCTGGAACCCGGAAAACCCATGCAGCTGGGTCTGAGGCTTTCAGTGAGCACAGAGGCACATGATTGTAAGGCAAACGAGGCTGGGACTAGGCAGTGATTGTTTACAATTCAATGCCTGTTTAATCAGAGGAAACGTGAGTCATGCTGAGACAGAATGGGTTTGTTAGATCTTGTATCACTGGCCAGGGCCAGGCAGGGTGTGCAGTGGTCACTGTACTTGGGGACATGATTCGGGATTGAGGTGGCAGTGGCTGGACTCCTGACTGAGGGTCTGACTCCCTCTGAATATCCCTGGGCCCCAAAGGAAGAATCCTGCACGGTGGGAGACTTGTCTCTGAGGCCAGAATGGGGCTCCAGTACAGCGCTCCATGAAGGAGGCCAGTTGGGTTCTGTTTCTGGGCTTCTGGACTTTTAATAGCCAGGCAGGGAGGGCTGAGCTGGGAGAAAAGCTAGGTGATGATCCCGCAACTCTGGTATAGAAACCACCAATCCTTGAAAGGGCCAGGCAAGATGGACTGGTGAACTGGGCCAGGAAGGTTCCAGAAGCCTCACACGTACCTGGTCCTGGGGAGCTGCCACTGTCCAGCATCAGCCTTAAGGGGAGGTATTTTGTTTGTTGTTTTGGTGGTGCTAGGGGTCAAACTCAGGACCTCACAAAGGCAGGACAAATGCTTTACCAGTGAGATCTATGCCCAGTCTCCTTGGTGTTCTATACAGATTCCCTGAGTTTAGGATAATGCCAAAGGGAGTCGTGGGTCTCTCGCATTGGTGGTGAGAGGGATGTGAGACTTTATCCTAGGGCCAGCTGCAAGGCCAAGTGCTGATGTGGTCACAGGGAGGGTGTGGGTATGGCCATGTGCCACATATTGAGTGGCCTGCCTTTCTTTAGCTGGTTAGAGGTGAGTGGCTTGTTGCCATGGCAGAGGAGTAGCCTGGTAGCCTGGCACTGTCCTGGGGTGGGTGGGGATAATCCCTATGGATGTTTTACGGCTGCTTTCCCTTGCCCCACAGTTGATGGTCTTTTTCGTCACTGCCACGGTTCTCTATATTACTGCCTTTATCACTTGTGCTTCAGCGGTCGATCTGACGTCCCTGAAGGGCTCCCGGCCGTATAACCAGCGCTCGGCTGCCTCTGTAAGTATGCTCCCGAGGCTGAGGCTCCAGCCTTCTGCAGGGGATCCACCAGCCCAGGCCTGTGTGCTCACAGGTTCCCGTCTGAGTGGTCACTCAGTTTTCCTTAGGGACCTGCACGCTTGGGCCACTGCTGGGCCACACTCATTTTGCTTTCACCTGTCACCTAGGGTGGCTGTCAATCACTACATTCTGTCTGCAGTTTTGACTTGTATTCTCTTACAGAAAGTCTAGACTTGGGCTGTGTCAGATGGCCGTTCGCACTCTGCCCACAAGGCCCTGTACATCGCCCTAGAGTCGGAACCCATGGGTTCTTTTTCAGACAAGGAAATTGGAATTGTGGTCATGTCCAGGACAGGGCAGCCGTTGGTGTCTTCCCTCTTCCCGGTTAAGAGAGGTTTTAAAATTAGTGAACTCGCTGGGCACTGGTGGCACATGCCTTTAATCCCAGCACTCGGGAGGCAGAGGCAGGTGGCTCTC
>LOJH01052734.1:7633-19016 GCA_001685095.1 Ellobius talpinus
TGTGGTTGCTGGGAATTGAACTCAGGATCTTTGGAAGAGCAGGCAATGCTCTTAGCCTCTGAGCCATCTCTCCAGCCCCTTCTTCCTTTTCTTTACTCCACCCCTAGCCTTTACGTAAGACCTCAATCTCTTCCCAATAAACACTCCCCTCTCCAGTCTCTTTTCTCCAATCGTCTTCCATTCTGGCCTCTGGAGTCTCGTCTCTAAACAGAGGCACGCAGGTCCTTCTGATCCATCAGGCCAGCCACAGAGTTCAGTTTCCTGTAGGACAGAGCCCAGTGAGCTGAGCAGCCAGAGCCTTTGAGGGTCAGCACCCTGACCCCCGCAAGTCTCCACCAGGACTACGGTGAAGGGTGTGTTTCAGCCACAGGAACATGCTGCTGGCTGTCCCTGGCCCACAGGCACAGGACCTTCCCTCTGGCTTGCACGCTCCTTTCTAGGGCTCGAGACTTCAGATGTAAACCTTCCTGCTTTGGGAAGATGTCCTTACAGCTGCCCACTTCTAAGACTGCCAAACTCTCCCATCTAGGCTGTTACAGCAATAATCACGCTTGTACACTGATAGGTTGTTAGCCCTGCCAGAAGCAGGACCATGTCCCTGTTTCACCACTTACCAACTGTGTGACCCTGAGTAGGCGTTGTACACTCTTGAGCCCTCACTTTCCTCTGTTTTGTAAGATAACAGGCACAAGTTGTCCAGCATGGGTTCTGGGATACAGTAGGAAATCAATTAGTTCCTCAGTGAGTGGAGATTACGTACCTCGAGCCACAGGAAGCTTGCAAAGGACCATCTAGGATCCTAGAAGCAGAGCCTGGGAGGGACCTAGAGCTATTGCAGGCCATTTACACTTGAGTATGAACGTTGTTGTTGAATAGGAATGGGGGAGACCTAGGGGCACTGAAGGCTTTGCAAAACCAGAAAAACAAAACAAAACAAAACAAAAAACCAAAACTTCGAGAAAAGGGGGGGCTTTGCAAAAATTTGCAGAAAAGAGGAGCAAGCAATTAAAGCAAGGCAGAAGCTTAGACTCAAACTCACCCCCCTCCCCCCTCGGATCTTTTGAGAAGAGATTTGACCTAGAGCCACCTGTATCTAGAGTCTGCCTTTCTTGAGATCAGAGGTGGCATTACCTACTCAACACAGTATTAAAAAAAAAAAACTCTACAACTACACCTCTTCGATCATAACTGAAATCCTGGCTGTAAGCATCTTAAAGCCTGGTCTGGAGTCCTTGGAGATCCAGTCTGACTCTCCCTGACTTGAACTCACTCCATTCTCTAAACACAGGGAGATTGGCTCACCTCCTAGGGGCTCTCTGCAACCTGGCTCTTGACAGAGCCATCCCCTAAACCAGCCAAAGCTACAAACTGTGGGTGCTGATCTGGAGGCTATAGGCTGGGCTTGAAGGCTGGGACAGAGAGGGCCCTGAAAGAGGCCCTCAGTCCCCTGTGACCCTTTTGGTGAGGCTGAAATGGCTCCTGCTGCCCAGATTACAGCCTGCTGCTGTCAGGCACGCACCAAGGTCGAGACTGTGCCTCTGCCCCAGACACAGCAATAATGGCTGTAATGGGCTGTAAACAGGTGAAGTTTGCCTCGAAGATGTTCTTGCCACCTGGACAAGAGCAGATCCTTTCTCTTTAACCCTCTCCTGGCTTCCAATTGTGTGATTGTGTCAGAGCTCTACCAGCACAGGGGGGAGCCTACTCGAAGGCCTTTGTACCTGGCACCTCACCCACCTAAGCTTCAGGACTTACCTTACACACACACACACACACACACACACACATACTTTATAAATGGAAACCCCAGGTGCAGAGAGGAATTGGCATAACTGAAATAGTTACCTAGACTTGTGTGACCTCATGACCCAATCTATGAACTTCTGCTTCACAGAGAAAGTTGGGGAAGGGGAGACAATATACAAGCAAGTGATGCTGGAGTCTGGCGGTTCAGAGGGAAAAGTGGTCTGCATTTTACTTCAATGTGATTTTAGACCCGTTAATTAACCTCTCCAAGTTGCAATACCCTCATTTCTAACATGGGGGTAGGATTCCAAAGCAGAGTGATTGTGTTGATTGAAAGTAATTAGGTTCATGCACTTTGTGGCACAGAGGTTTTGGTAAACACTTTCCCCTTCTGGTCCCACTTTTTGACTAAAACAGATGACCCAAGCTTCTGAGGGACATGATCTGGGCACTGGGGCTGCAGTAACCCTAACCCCAAGCTCAATCCTACTATGGAAACTGTTGGGGACAGGAATGCTGTCTGCAAGGTCACCTTGGGCCAGACAGGCTGGAGCTCCCTCCCTCTGCCCAAGCCCTGGACAGCAAAGCAGGAGCAGAGACAGTGAGATCATAAATAAGGCCAATGAGGAGCCATAATTCTGCCCGCACCACCCGTGTGGCCATTCCGTCACGCTACCACCTTTAATGCGGCCACCGTCACGCCAAGGCAGAGGAGGGCAGGCAGCTCCTCTGCTGTGCTTCTGAGCCTGTTAGGGACCAGACAGGGGTGTATGTCTGCAGGCTTGGGAGTGGAGGCTGAGTGTCATCCTGTATCATCTGCTAGTTCCTTGCCCTTGACCCCTTATGTGGAGACTCGTCCCCCATGATCAGAGAGAGGAGGGAGCCGGTACCTACTGCACACCATGCCCATATGAGGCCCAGCTATGCTGCCACCTTCAACCCAAACATCTTTGCTGTTATTCTGCTGTTCTGGAGACTGAACTTGGGGGCCTTACTTCTGCTAGGCAAGGCCTTAGCTATGTTCCCAGTCCCCTTTATTCTTTATTTTGAGACAAGGTTTCATTAACTTGCCTCGACTGACTTTGAACTCACTCTGTAGCCCAAGAAGATCTTGAACTTTCAATCCTCCTGCCTCAGTCTCCTGAGTGGGGGATTAAGGGTATGTCCTACCGTGCCTGGCTTCCCTTCTCTCCATCTGACACACCCAATATTTTATTCACCTATTCTTGCTTTCTGTCTGGCCTAGCAGCACTTGCCCTGGCTGGACTCTTCCCAGGGTAGTCACTCAGCCTTCTCCATTCCCAGCCAGGGCCCAACTCTTAAAAGGTGCTCTGTAGTGATATTTTGCTTGTAATCTAACAAATAAAGCTTACCTGAAGATCAGAGAAGCAGAATGGCCAATCACTAGAGAGTTCTTACCTCTACCAATGCTCAGACCAAAGGGGCAATCCTATCTCTATGAGTCCTCAGACTGCATCTGAGCTTCAATCTCCTCCTGCCTTATACTCCTCTCTCCACCCAGCCCTATCACTCCTGTCTCCACCTCCCTAGTGCTGGATTAAAGGCATGGGATCCCAAGTGCTGGGATCACCTTTGTGTGAGCGCTGTTTCTTTTTTAGACAGGTTCAATCTCATGTAATCCAGGGTGGCCTTGAATTCACAGAGATCCATCTGCCCCTGTCTCCTGAGTACTGGGATTAAATGTGTGTGCCACCAATGCCTGGCCTCTATGGCTAACTAGTGGCTTAGCTCTGCACTCTGATCTTCAGGTGAGCTTTATTTGTTAGATTATAAACAAAATATCACAGAGAGGACGCTGAGGAAAGGAAGGGAGAGGGAACCTTGGGCTTCATCTGCCCCTTTTGAAATGTCCCCTTTCACTCAGACACTCAGGCACTCTCCAGGCACCTCTGTCTGCTATTGGTGTGGCCTTGGCCCGGCCTTCTGTCCACTGGGTACACACTTCACCAGGGAGTGGCTGGGGTAAGACAGACCAGAAATCCTGCCCTGAGGCAGGCCTGCTGCACACAGTGGAGGGGGCAGCCTCCTCTCTACAGCCAGGAGACTCCATGAGAAGCCTCCAAGGAGCCTGATAGGCAGTGGGGACAGCTGGCATCCTCACCCCCCCCAGATGTCTCCTAGTGTGCCGATGGGGGGAATCTATGCTCAACTCCCTGTCCTGGGATATCTAGCTTAGGAGAGCTTTTTCCTAGGTCCAGGACTATACAACTTACCCTTTCCTGTGACCTCACTGGCAGTGTCAGAGGAGTTACAAACACATTGTGCAAGGACACACTCTGTGAGACGTGTGTGGAGGCCACAGTACAAATTTCAGGAGTTGAAGTCTCTTCTTCCACCCTGTGGGTTCTGGGGTTCAAACCCAATTCACCCGGTTCAGCATCAAATACCTTCAGTGAGAATCGAGAGAGTCATGAACGTGACAGTGACTGACACACAGTGGGTGTGTAGTGAAGTTTCCAACTGAAATCACCAGGATTGGGCGTTTGCTATCTGCAAGCTAGGAGGCAGCACCAGGCAAATCCTCTGTGGAGGCCAAAGTCACTTCCAGCTCCCAGAGGACTGCTGAGGCTGGAGCAGGCCAAGTGCACTTAAGCCTCCTGGGCCGACCCTCAGTTTCTTACCTGTCTGGGTGAGCACCCTGAGAAAGGAGAGGCCAGTTTAGAGGTGCATACAGGAGAGGAACCTATGAAAGCTAGGGATGAAAGTTCCGAGGGGACTCCAGAGGCACTACCGCCAAGTCCCTGGGCCACAGATGCTAAGCCAGGGTCCAGATACAGTTACTGCAGAGGGCAGTTCCAGAAGGGAGGCTCATCTAGAGCTCTGAATCAAAAGAAGAGAGAAGAGATGGGCAGGAAAGAGAGGGAAGAGAGGAGTGAGAGAAGGAAAATGGGAGGGGGGAGAGGGAAGAGCACACCATCAGGCATGACAGTCACCGTGTAAGACCTCTGGTAAAACTGAGGGAGCTTGAAGATCAGCATGTCCCCCAAACTATACATTCAAACCTTATCTCCAAAGTGATAAGGTTGGGAGGCATGGCCCTTGGAGATAATTAGGTGCCCAAGGTGGAGCCCCATGCGTGGGTCTGTGCTCATACACAGGGAGGGGCTGTCTAGCTCTTTCAGCCATGTATGGTTGCAGCCCCAAGTTGGCAGTAAACAATCCCCTTGCTGGAGAATGTTTGTCACTGGAAACAGACTTTGAGGTTTCAAAGACTCTGTCTTTTCCAGCTCTCTCTCTGTTTTCTGTTTGCCACCCCAATTCCCTACCATGATGCACTCATCCCTCAGGAACCATAAGCCAAATAAACCCTTTCTTGAATAAGCTGCCTTGGTCATGGCATTTTATCACAGCAATAGAAAAGTAACTAATACAGTTGTTTAAAACCAAATGGCAGAGAGAGTAGGTCCTACCTGAAATGGTCTTTGTGTAGACTAAGTAAATAGATAAATAATAAACATATAAAATAAAAATTAGAGGATAATTTATAGTCTTTAATGAATTTGTTGAAAAGCAAGATAATTAGAGGCTGGGGGGATGGTGGCTCAGCTGGGAAAAGATTTATGCATAAGCGTGAGGACTGGAGTTTGGAGTCCTAGCTCACATAAAAAACAAACAAACAAACAAAAAGAAACCACACACACACACAGAGGTACACACACACAATACTAGAGCTGGAGGTGGAGACAGGAGGATCCTTGAGGCTTGCTGGCCAGGCAACCTAGCTGAACAAGTGACCTCCAAACTCAGACAGTTTGTCTCAAAACATAAGGTAAAGAGCAATTGAGGAAGACACTGGATGGTGACCTCTGACTTCCATCTCCACACACCTGCACACAAACACCTCTCTCTCTCTCTCTCACATACACACACACACACAAGAAAGTAAGATGGTCTAAAAATAAACTAAAATTTCAATGCAGGTTACTAGGAATAAATGAAAACAAACCCAAAGAAAATAAAAAGAAAAAATCTTAGGAGATAAAAACAAAAGCGATGGACCCAAACAGGAAACAAAAGAGAGGCAATCCCATGTTGTAAGGCTGTGGTAGGAAAGAAGTGAGCTCATTTCATGTGCTTGCTCAGGGCGTGCTCTCTCCCAGGCACTGTGCTAAATACAGGATACCGAGGAGATACCAACAGACCTGCCCTCAGAAGTCGCCATCAGAAAGGTGCCAGTAAACCAGCAACCAATCCACTCATTGCCCAACCACATGGAGCAGAGGCATCGTGGAGGGGGGAGGGGGCTCCAGTGGTCCTCCGACAGACAGTGCTGAGGCAGGCTCGTGTGCGGGATGTCGGGGTTACTCTGCTTCCCTGGCCCTGGAAACAGCCCCTATCACTGCAGTTGCAAATGCAACCCACAAGACATTCTTGCGGTTTTCTGAGCACCCCAGCATCTCCACCCTAGAGCAGGAGTTGAGGCTCAGCAAGCTCTTGAATTAGACCCTGCCTTCAGCAAGCACAATGGGATGGGGCTTCCTGAGGCAGAGGCTGGGCTGACTCTGGAGCTGCTTGCACCACTGAGAACCAGGCAATAGGAAGGAGGGGAAGAGGAGAGGGGGGAGGGGGTAGCAGAGGGGCGTGAGTCCGAGCATCCCCTGGGTACTGGGTGTGTGGGAGCAATCCATGTGTTTGACCTTGGTCTCTTCTCATCACTGGCAATTTCCAGCTGGTTCTAAAGCAGTGGTCCTCTACCCTCCTAATGCTGCGACCCTTTGATACAGTTCCTCGTGTTGTGCTGACCCCCAACCATAAAACTATTTTTGTTGCTACTTCATAACTGTAATTTTGCTACTGTTATGAATCATAATGTAAATATCTGATATGCAGGTGGTCTTAGGCGACCTGTGTGAAGGGAGCATTGTGACCCACATGTAGAGAACTGCAGCTCTAAAGGATGCTATTGCTTGGCACCTGGGAAAGCCTAATCCAGCTCCAAGAGAGGTGCTTTTTGAATGGCCTGGTATGCGTTGTGTAGCTCATTCTGACCTTGAACACATGACAATCCCCCTGCCACCGTTTCCCAAGTGCTGGTATTATGAGCATGAATGGAATACAGGTGTGAGGAGCTGGAGGCCCCAGGCGTGGTCTGAATCAGTGTCTGTCCTTTGGTGCGCCGAAGGGAGACCGGGTTGCAGGCTGCCTCCCATCTAGGGCAGCTAGCTACAAGAGCAAATGTGGGCGCCCTCTATGGAGTAGGGGTATTGGTTGGATACAGTACTAGTCAAGCCCAAAGACCGTGGCAGGCAGATGGTCGAGGCCACATCTGAGGTTGAAGGTGGTGGGCGTGGACCAGACCCGAGGCGTCTGTGATCACTAAACAGTGGGTTTCCTCTGCAGCACAATGGGAAGCCATGGAGGATTTCAACCACTGGCAGGTCTCGGGCACCAAGAGCAGGTGGAGAAGAACTGGGCTCTGCTGGCAGTGGGCCGGGGACCCTGACTAGCAGGAAAGGGGCGACCTCATCCCCTCTCTTTCCCCTCCGGGTCCCGGGGCTGGCAGCCGTTTGCTCCCCGTGAAGCCATGGCACACATCCTTCAGCGTGACATTGGAACATCACTGGGGGAGTGGAGGGTGACTGAGCACCATCCCGGGCAGTAATGGCTCCAACGCCTAGAGGAAAATGACATAAATAATGTCCCATTAGAGGCGCCGAGCTGCTCTGCCGAGTGCCTTGTTTTGCCTGCAACATGATGGTCTTCATAAACAGACTCATTTATTTTCCAGCCCTTGTTCGGGCGAGGTGGGGGCGGGGTGCCAAGGAAGGTGACCCAGCAGCGAGGGTAGCAGTGGGGACCCACTTGCTGCCCGTTTTCTGACATGGTGGCAGGGCCCACCATCCATCTGCTCAATCTTTGGAAAAACCCTGCTTCCTTAACTGCCACTCAGTCTCTCTCAGACTCACGGGTGGTCTGGATGCCCCTAACCTAGCCAGGTAGGCAGTGTTACGAGAGACAGCCTTGTATTCAGGTCCTGACCCCGAGGGGACCAGCTGGGCCCCTCAGGTTTCATCTATTGTGTCTGAGCCTCCAGTTCCCCTCGTGAAAAGAACCCTAGTGCTATCTTCCTGGCTGGTGTGAAAAGCCTCGTGGGAGCGTTGAGGCCACAGCTGCTTTCCTAAGCGGTAGCCGAGTCTGCGTCCTCGGCTTTGTACCCAGAGGTGCAGACTATCTTCTCCAGCCTGGGTCTTGTGCAGAGCTTAGTCCACAGAGGCTCTGTGAATGTGGCCTGCGACACTTGAGCCAGGAATGTAGGGCTTCTGGTTGGGTTGTGACGCTGGACACATCCCTTCTCCTCTCTGGCCTCTTTCTCCCGGAAGGAAACAAAACGTTAAGCTGAAGAAGAGGTGGCCCCTCTCACCTCCCACTTTCAGGATCGTCCCCCCCAGAATCCCTATCCTTCCATCTGCAGAGAGGAGCCAGGAAGAATCGGGCCTCTCGCTCTGCTGTGTGGCTTCAGGCAAGGATAGAATGTCTCTGTACCTGGCGTGACAGAGGAGTGAAATGACCAAATCAATGGTGCTGGCCTGAGCCACCGCAATGTGTCAGACATTGCTCATGACCGGGGATGCATCGAGACCAGACACAGATTTCAGTGGGAGAGAGGGAGAAAGAGAGCTTGGCCCCAGGGTGACTGACCCAGCACTCTGGGGCGCTGGAGGGGTGGTGAGTGGCAGACACTGGCTTTGGATCTCTAGTGCTGGCATAGAAGGAGCTGGGGCACTGTTATATCTGTTGCTGCCTGTGTTTTCTCTGGATTAGGGCTCAGGAGACCCTACCCAGTGGCTTGATGCTGGCCTTAGGAGGACTTGGTGGGAGGGTGATGGGTAGAGACCCCCCATGTGGTCGAATGAACCTGTTGACCTTATCTCAGGGAGTGATTGAAACATTTTAGCATGGGGTCCTCAGGACACCTTGCTGTGTACTGTACTTACATAGTGGCTCAGGGTCCCTGGCTTTCCTGCAGAAGGATCCTTGTTTTATACCATATTCTATGGTAAGAAGAAGTCATAGCCCATCTCACATCAAGAGGAGGAG
Organism: Ellobius talpinus; assembly: GCA_001685095.1. Classification (NCBI taxonomy): domain Eukaryota; kingdom Metazoa; phylum Chordata; class Mammalia; order Rodentia; family Cricetidae; genus Ellobius; species Ellobius talpinus. The sequence continues at coordinate 16,439 of LOJH01052734.1, forward strand.
ACATCAACCTCATTTGTCTTCTAGGCTTTCCTCCAGAGTGGTGCTGAGGCTACCACTGCAGTGTGACAGATGTACATATCTGGTAAGTGACTAGGAGCTGAGGTGGGAAAGGGAGGGGAAAGAAGGAGCTGTACAAAGGTACTGGGGTAGGAGACACTATCTGGTTCAATCCCGAAGAACCCTCGGGATCGCCAGGCCACGACCCTGGCGCGTTTGTCCTCGTGAGAGATGGACGGCTAACACGTGAACAGACAGCATCACATGGGGCTGTGCTGGTGTGGGAGTCGCTGAGACCTGGGAACGGAGCAGGGTGAGACTGGGCTGTGGATGCCAGCAAGTCTTCCCAGAAGGTACCCAGTGAGGTGAGCTCTGTGGCTGGGAGGGAGCTAGCCAGTCGTACCAATGAGAGAGAGGCAGGGGCGGGGGAGGCTGTTGCCAAGGCCACCAGGTGAGATGGCATTGGGGCCGGAACTTGATGAGAGAATGAGTGACAGGGAGATGCAGTGGCGGGTGGGCTGGGAGGGCTCTGGCAAGGAGGGCGGGGATTGCGGATTGTTTCTGAGCGTGACAGGAAGACACAGGCAGGTTATGTGGAGGATAACATAATCTGATTTTTACAGGAATAGCAGCAAACTGACATGGTGGCACTCAGTTCTGGGCTTAATATCTAGTTTCCATTCTTGGTGGCACACTGATGTGCTGTGTGACCACGCACGAGTCATATACCCTCTCTGAACTGTCAGTCTGGACCCTGGAGAGTCACAGTAGAGAGGAAGGTGAGAAACGGGAGGGAGGCAGAAATGTCAGAACCTTGTTTTTTTTCTTTTTTTATTAATTCATTAATTAATTTTATTTCCAGAACCTTGTGATTGGCGATGGAGGAAAAGTTATTCTCAGTGTCTAGAAAAGCTTAATCTCATATTGCATCTCCGGATGGTTGAGCGACTAGCTCATGGTCACACAGCTCTTCTGAAATACCACTGGGAGCAGAAAGAATCCAGGCATCATCCCCAGGGTACAGTGCCACGGCTGGGGCCAGTCCTGGCTCTGGGGAGCTCCTGGCCCTGGATCCCCAGCCTTCCTCTCTGTTTCCCAACCCGATTCTGCCCTATCACCTGGACAACCTCCCTTCTTTCCTCCCAAGATGCTGGTGGTTCTGGCTGATGCAGGACCAGCAGGTACTCCTCGCTTAGCTGTCGCTGTGATGAACAGCTTCCCGTGGCCGAGCAGATAACAGTACACACACAGGTCACGGGGGGGCCATGTAGCCCATCCATCAGGCCTGCGGTGGGCAGAGGGCCGGCACACCCTTGTGCCTGTTATCTGCCACAAATGTGTTTTTCCCCCAAGGTTAACAGCAAGAGTGACAGCTGAGCGCCCGGCATCAGCAAGGACCCGCTAAACGGTGCCAGCCAGGCCTCCTCCCTCTCCCTCCTTGTAGGCCGATGGACACTCCCCCAGTCTTTCCAGGGATGCTACCCAACCCCCTGCAACCCACACTTTCCAGCTACAAGCACCAGATCTTTGAAAGCTAAAATATGCAGAACACTTTACTCTTTGAGAATTGGGAGACATCTCAAAAGCATGGAATCTGGATCCACTTAGCTGGCCTGGGTTCAAAACTAAGCCTTACTCATTTACTATACTGGGATTATAGGCAGGTGGCACTCACAGCTTAAAATCAATCTCTTTAAAGTGCTTAGGACAGTTCAGAAACACGGTAGATATAGTTTTAAGTCCTCTCCTCTCTCTATTTCTCTCTCTCTCTTCATATTGGCATGTGTTCACATGCATGCAGAGGCCAGAGATCAACATTGCTGCTGTCCTTATTTTCCGAGGCAGGGTCTCTCACTGACCCAGAGCTCACCGATTTGGCTAGACTGGCTGACCAGCAAGCCCCAGGGATCTCCCTGTCTCTCCATCCCCAGCAATAGGATTATTTAAAAGGAAAGTCACTCTGTCTTTTCCATGGGTGCTGAGAATTGAACTCAGGGCCTCCTAGTTTCTTGCATAGAAGCACTTTTCTGACTGGCCATCCCCCTAGCACTGGAGTTCTAAGTCTTGCAGGCATGGAACCTCAGAACCTTGAAATTACCTTGGGACCAGAGTAGAGGATTTAGCAATTAGGAGGACTGTGGGCAGTGTCACTGGGTGTTGGTATTAGCTCTCCAGACTCTCTCACCTCTCCCCAACTCCTTCACACATATAACTGCCAGGTTCTCGGCCTGATGCAGAACGCTCTAATCTGGCCGGCAGACCTGCTTCCCAGCCAGATGGTGCTTTCCGCTGAAGGTTTTGAGTATCCACTGCATAGAGCCTCACCAGCTTGGAGAGATGTTTATCTGCCTGTTCACTCATCTGCCCATCCAGCCATCTATGCATTCAATCTGTCTCTTAACTTATTCCACCCACCCATCATCCATCATTCCATCCATCCACATACACACTCACCCATGTACTTGTCTACAAACCCACTACTCATCTATCCACCAAGTCCATGTATCTACCTACTTATTACATTCATTCATTCACTTTGTCCTTTCTTCCATGTCATCCATCCATCCATCCATCCATCCAT
>LOJH01052737.1:0-12299 GCA_001685095.1 Ellobius talpinus
GGGAGAGGCAGGGAGGGGAGCAGAGAAAAATGTAGAGCCCAATAAATATCATGGGGAAAAATTAAAAATAAAAAAAAGACTTTTACAAAATCAGAATTTACTTTATATAAAGAAAAGTCAAAGAGCTGAAGCTTGGCTTTCTCTAATTGAGAGATATTTTTCTGTAATTTACAGGTTTTTCTTCAGTGAGCAAGTATTACTTTTCTTTTCCTAGCCTCTCTTCTTCACTGAGCACCTGTGAACTTACAAAGGTGGATTCACTTGGCACTGTGTGAGCAGAAAACTAGCTGTGTGTGCAACAGGAAATGGGTTGAGCAGCTCTGGCGTGTGCACACTGTGAAAGACATGTAACTTTGAAAAGGCTACTTCTACTGCGGAACAACGGCAGGCTACACTATGCCACTAGGCATACAGGAAAAGAGGACGGGTGTCCCTTCAAACCTGGGGATCAATAGCTCCAAGATCTTGCAGAAATACAAAATCTCCAAATGTCCCACTGCCTTGTGAAGAGTACCATATCTGCAGATGACATACACCTTCCCTGCACCCTTATGTCATAGCTCCAGGATCCTACAGCACCACATGCTGTGAGCTGCTACACACGTTTCTATGTTGGTTAGAGAGAAGACTGCACGTGCTCAACAGACGGCCTTCACTTTGGGGTTACTGGCTGGTGGAATCCACATGGATATGGAACCCACAGATAAAGACAGAGACAGCTCAATCACTTGAGAAGAGTGTGAGGCTAGCGAAGCTGGAGGTACGTACACCTGGGTGATGCACTGACTTTACCCTTCTGGGAAGATGCACACACACATGTGCAATAGAGAGCAAGAGTGTTCTTAATGGCATCCTTCAATACAACACAAACTATAAGCAGCCTGACTGTGTGACTGTACAGCAGATACACTAGGATTCAGTTACACGGAGGGATGACAAATGGCAGTGAACAACTGCTGGAGAAAACAGATGACCAGCACCCACTTCACATATGCAGTTAAATGTCAAAGAATGGTGACTGTACAAATCGACTTTTCTAAAGTTCAAAACACAGACAAAAAAACAGTGCTTATTGGATGCAAAAGTCATGGTCAGAAAGATGGGCAGCGTTTGCATGTGGCAGGAAGGTTGAGGTGACACTGGCTCCACTCCTCCCTGACCTAAGTGAGATCTGTAGCAGGGCTAAAATTATGATTATTCATTCAGCTGCACTTGGTTTCCCTTTCGTGTGTCTTATCCATCACAATGAAAGATCCTTAATAAAGAAAACACAGAGTATGTTCAGAGGTCACATCTGTGTCTAAAGTAACTAAGGTAGATTAAGAGAGAAAGAAATTAAGAGAGGAGACCCCAAAGAACAGAGTACCTGAGAACCCCTTTTCCCTGGGATACCCTGTTGCTTAATTTAGGTTCTGGGTTACATTCACCATTACCTGACCACAAAACAATTGGTTTTCACTCACACTCAACTTTTCCACATCCACTCACCAAATTCCTGCTGCAATGAAAGTTGTGGTTGTGATGGGCACCAGCGTCGGGTACTTGACATCATATTCTTCAATCCCACAATACCATTCCAGATAGACTATGCAGTAAAATGCGACTGACAGGCTGACAAACAACAGGGTCCCGCCAAAGAGAAACCAGCTGAGGAGACAAAGGAAAAGAAAGTGCTGACAGCACTAGAGGAAGCAGCTGAGATCTCCATGGCCTTGGTCTTTGGATGTGTGGTCATTCCTTTGCCTCTAAGAGCACTGTATTGAGGTCAGGCCTATGGTTTCAACTTTCTCTCATCCCCAAAGCCCTGCCCCAATGTTTGATATTTACACTGTCTCTGCCACAGAAGGGCATGTGGTCCAAAGCCCCCTACTTACCACTGTGGCTGATCCAACACATCATCTGTGTGGAATCTTTTTTAATGGTCACTTCTAGGAAAGTCTAATAAAAGGGCACATATGTAAAGAAAGCTCTGAAAAGCCTGCCTTCCCAGCACAGGCTTATAGGCAGCACTCCCAGGCGTCCTGACATCCTGCATACGCATCTAGCTACCCAGAAGCACCATGCAGCCTGGTAATGAGCATGCTGCAGCAGAAAATGAGCTTCTGGAATCAGAAATGCCTTCGCCTCCATGCCACACCCACCCTGGGCTTGTCCCGATTTCTAATCAAGGAAGAAGCAGCTGCTAAAGTGGCAGCTTTCAGGTCCTCTCCTCTCTCCCAGCAGGTTCGAAACCAGCTGAGCGATGTCACTGACAAGAGTTGAGGGAAGAATATGGCTTTGGAGAGGGGTAACAAAGCCTTGGTTGACACTAAATCCCACAGACCGACAGACTTATTCCTAGATTCCCGACCACAATGAAAACCTCTACCCTGTTAGTGTTGCCTCTGCAAAATGAAAGCAAGGAAAACCAGTACAGTCAGCCTCCTTCAGGAAGAAGATGCCTAAGACAGTGGTGCTGGGTTCCAGTTCTTCATCTGCAATTCACTCAGACAATCACAGGCCCACCAGGGAATGGTGAACAGGAGGGAAGGATGGGAAGGGAGCTTGGTATTTAAAGAAACACCTCCCCATAGAAGAGCAAGTGGCCTCTTCCCCAGGACTTAAATGAACTCCCTCATGCCTCACAGCCTTGACAACTTGTTCCTTCTGCCTGTTTGGTTTCTCCCACAGCAGTCTATGACCTGAAGCCTTCCTTGAGGACTGTATTCCCATGATTCAGCAAGACCGAATTCCAGTCTCCATCTTTTATGGCCCTACTGTTAAGTCCAGTCACCACTCTTGGCATTAAACATAGCCCTCATGTGCCAGTTGTGACACAGCCACCGTCATCCTCTTTTCTGATATCTGATGGCCTCCAAACTGTTCACACACGATCCACAACTTCTGCTCTATGGTCGACACCTGGGATGAAGAACAGGGCTCCCCAGTCCTGGGTATGAAGGGCTATTTGACACCAGGACTCAGGCACAATCTCACAACTCCTCCCATTGACCTTCACGGCAACTGAGTCACAGCCTCTAATCACCCCTTCTTAACTACTCTGAAACACACCTTTCTCAGGCCACAGTTCTCACTCCTCCTCTAGTCCTCAGGCCTTTTTTCTCCAGCCTTCTGAAGGCACAAGGGACAATTTTAAATCGCATACATTCAAGGTACAATGAGATGGTCTTCTGTATGCGACATCATAAAACGACTGCTAAAAGCAGCTACTTGACACATCTAGCCCATCACACAGCTAACATGATATATACAGGGGTTGCGGGAAAGGGACATATAAGAGGGCCATGTGAGACAGGAAGAAGACAATTAAGATCTGACATACACTGCATCCCCAGAACTTACCAGAAGTGAAAGGCTGCACCCTTTCCCTACGTCTTCGTCTTTTCTGTATCACCAGCAGCTGCTCCAACATCACATCTGACAGAAACTAACAACTGGATTTTGGTGTGGTGTGTGTGTGTGTGTGTTGTATATAGGCTGTGTGTATGTTGGAAGCACTTGCCGTTACAAGTATGTCAACATGAGTTGTGTGTTTGCATGCATGTCTGTGTGTGTGTAGGCCAGAGGTCAACACTGGGTGTCTTCCTCAGTCACTTTCTACCTTGTTTTTAAGACAGGGTCTCTCACCAGACTTGGAGTTCACTGATTCAGCCGGACTGAGTGGCCAACAAGTCCAGAGATTCCCACTCCACCTACCCAGAACTAAGATTGCAGGCAGACACCACCAAACTGACTTTTTTAAAAAATGTATATTCTGGGGATCAAACACAGGTTGACATGCTTGTAATGGCAAGCACTTCCAACTCAGCCATCTTGTCATCTTTTAACTATTCTGAGAATCAACTGACAAACTATAAGATGCCTAACATGAAGCAACAAAGTTTTTTGTTGTCTTTTTTCTTTCTTTGGTTATTAGAGACAGGGTCTCACTATGTGGCTTTGGCTATCCAGGAACTCACTCGGTAGACCAGGTTGACCTTGAACTCAGAGATTTGTCTGCCTCTGTCTCCCTAGTACTGGGATTAAAGGCATGCGCCACTATTCCTGGCGAAACAAGGTTCTCTTACCTATTAGTGTGAAAATTTTCTTTTAAGGTTTTAAAGAAGTCAACATAATAGGTCACAACGATGGATGCCAAAATCCAGAATCCAGAATGAATGTTAAGTCTTGGAAGAGGTCTCTCCTTTTTCTCAACAGCTGTGGAGGTTTCTGCAAAACATGGGAGATTTTGAGCTTTGAACTTAACTGGTTTTTAAAACCATATAAAGCCATCTCCTAGAACTTTCCAGTACCTAGAATCCCTCCCACTATAGTGTCAGCTCCTTCAGCAAGACCGTCAAGATAAGTTTGTATGGAGGGGCAGAGATGTAGCCCAGTGGTAGAATACACATGCTTAGCATGCATGAGGTCCTGAGTTCTATGCCAAGAACCAAACAAGCAAACAACAAAAACTGCAGATTTACATTTGTTAAAATAGTTAATACGAGCTCACTATAAAAATACACTCAATATATTAATTATTCCTTCTAAATGATCTTGTAATCACATTTTACACCTTCATAATTTTTGGATACAGCAATGCTATCCAGAAGTATGGGAATTTATTTCACATTTCCTCTAGGAAAGAAAAATATCAAATGTATGGGGATGAGAAGGTTCAGGGGGTAAAGTGCTTGCTGCACAAATATGAGAATCTGAGTTCATCCCCAGCACCCACATAAAACTAAACATGGCAGTGGATGTCTCTCATCTACTGCTGGGTCAGAGACAGGTGGATCCTGGGGCCAAGGGAGACCTCCTGGTCTCAAAAAAATGTGGAGACTGACAGAGGAAGATACACAGTGTCAACCTCTGGCTCCAAAAGTGCATGTACCAAAGAGTGTAAGTGCACACACACACACAAAGGAAATGCCAAATACAATAACAGTTATACCAAACTATTTTACACAGACATCAGCTTTTGAGGCAGCTCAAACATGGAATGGCATGCCAGAGCTCTGGTCCCAGAACAAAGCATGGCCTGCACAGATGATAGGCAAGTCACTTCTCTCTGCCAACAAAAATGAGGGGATCCTAGCACGCCCTCTCTGTATTGTCATAAGCCGACCACTGGTCTCCAAGGGAGGTTCAGCTATGGATTCTGAGAGCACTAAGCATTCTGACAGAGTTAGTACTAACACCCGTTCTTGAAGATACTCTCAAAATGCATATATTGTCATGTCTTGGCACAATGTTGCCAGTATTTTGAAAAGCTAATAAGTGAACAAAGGTTTTACAACATCCAGATCAAATATCTCTAAAATGAATTGTCTCTCATCCCTACAGTTCTCTAGCCTATAGGCAACCAACATTATCAGTTCCTATGGAATTCATCCTTATTTTGTGCATCTATAAGCAAAAATACATCATGAGTTGTAGTTTGTACTTAAATGACGGCATGCCATACTTGTTCTGCACTTCCCTCCGAAAACCGCTCACAGGGATGTATAAAAGCCTATCTGGTCTACAAGAGCTAGCTCCAGGACAGGCTCCAAAGCTACAGAGAAAACCTGTCTCGAAAAACAAACAAACAAACAAAGCCTGGTGGCACACGCCTTTAATTCCAGCATTGAGGGTGGGGTAGGGGCGGAGACAGGAGGATCTCAGTGAGTTCGAGGACAGCCTGGTCTACAAAGCGAGTTCCAGGACAGCCAGCGCTGTCTCAGGGGGCGGGGAGTCTAGCTGATATACCAGACAGAGATACAGCTAATCTAAATGTATTTAGCTAGATTTCTGCTAGGCATTTCCATCCGTACCGTATTACAGGCAAAGCTGAAATTAAGCACTGCACACGTCTTTGTATAGGTTCGGGGATTAATTCTTCAGACTAAGAAACTACGGTTGGTTTTAGTTTTAAAGGATGTAGCCAAACCCCTGTTAAATCGGCTCGCCACAGAAGGCGGAAGCGCAGCTCAGGGGAGGACGCGAGGATTCCAAGACCTGTCGGGCCCTGGACACTGCCTCGCAGTCCTACTTGGTGAGCCCTGGACCAGAGCCCGTGGAGCCTCACCTGACGGTCTGGCGTCGTCCTCGGAGTCCAGCCCCGCTTCGGAAGGAAACAGGTAACGCCGCCGGAGCTCCTCCCGAGCCCACGGAGCATCCATCTCGGCACCTGCCAGTGCGACGGAAGTGACATCACGCAGCACTTCCGGTGTCAGCTCCTAGGGCAGATTCGGAGTCCTGATTGGAACTGTATTCCTTTGCGATTTTAGTTGGCCCAAAAGAATCCGCGCTTTTGCGGTTTTAGTTGGCCTAGAATTTTAAAATGATCTCTGGTCTCAGAAGCAGTGAGTCGCGGGGGTTATTCCGATCTATGGAAGCTCTGGACGACCAAAATTAGCCGTGCTTCTAGCTGCGCGGCCCAAGAACATCCAGTTTCCAGCATCTAAACGCAGAAAAATAACCTTCTGCCCAAGCCTGGACTTCCAAACCCCCGTCTCGTGGCTATTCCTGCTCTGTAGTATTTGCCCTGCCCGTCTACGGTGGTTTGTAGGCAGTTCCAGGAAGAGCAGGGAGAAGCGACTGAAGTTAAAATGAATTTGTCTCCCAGCTTACCTGAAAGCAGGATGGTGACTGGGTTACATTCAGTATTCTGAACCCCAACGGTAAAATTTTTGTTTTTTCTGACAAATACCTTTAAGGTTGTTTTACAGAAGCAGAGCGTTTCACAAGCTTCCTTGGGCAGTATGCACTCATAACTCAGAGTCGGAGTCCCAAGTTCCATTTTTATAACCTGGATATAAAAAAAAGCATGCAGTCGGACTGTGACTCTGCAGGGTGCTCCCCACCCGGGCAAGTGATGACACTTATGTCTCCACATCCCCCATATAAATAAATTTCAGTTTGCTCTGGTTTCTGGGAGTCAGTTTTGGAAGCAATTCCCCGTGTTCCCATTTGGTGCAAATAAGGTTTGCTGCCATGACTACTTTGGTGTTTTGTTCCTTTTGACGCCCAGCAAGAGGTGGACCCATTGAGTCTGGTGACGCTGACAAACTGGATGACCATGGGCAAGAAAGGAACCTCTCTGAGACAGTTTGCTTTTCTACCTCATAGACATTATACCCACCTCTGTATCTGACTTGTTGGGTTTAAGAGAAGACCACTGGTTTGTGGCTCCTGTGAGCCCTCTTCTCCCTGCTTATGAAGAACAGCCCTGTCTAGACTGTGGGAACCAGACTGCTTTTCCATCCAATTGCCCCTTCTACACCCAGTGCCCGTGATCTGCATTTCACTGGATCACGACTTCTTCCTCTATCAATAATCCTATTGTTTATTCTCCTACTCTTTCCCTATTGAGTCATCAGCTGAGAAATTTTGTGCTTAACCATTCAAGCGTTTATTGCACCTGCTGTTTACTGAGAACTGTCACGCATGAGGCAGGGCTATGGAGATAGTAAGAACTGACCTCACACTTGAGATGCCCTTGGTTGAAAAGTGACCCGAGACATAGAAGATAGAACAGGACTATTAGAAATGTCCAGAAGTGTTTCAGACATCCAACCATTGTTTTCTGACCAGCTACTAGCAGTAAACCATGAGGAAAGCAGTAGAAATGTAGAGACAGCGGTTCCCTAACAGAAATGCTGTGGGGGCGGGGAGGTCTGTGGAAGACAGGCGCTGTGTTCTGCCAGGGTGTGTGAGGAAGCCAGAGAAGTGGGCCGACTACAGCAACACATCCCAGAAGGGAAATCCGAATTAGCCAGTGAGCACCCTTTAATAGTGTCTCTGTGTTGTGGGGAGTGGTAAGGACATCCTCGAGAAAAGAGCTGAGCTCCTCTGAGTCTTTTTCCTGTTGTTACTTTAACTTTCCTGCACCCTTTGAGGCAGAGAGCAACAGCTGAGCAGATCGTATGGCCGTCCTCAACAATGAGTCCCCTTTCCTCATTTTCTTTTCTCTCCGGGATCCGAAGGAACTAGATTCAGCTCCTCTTTGCTTTCCCTTTCTTTCTCTTGTACAAGGTTGTTAGAAGTCTTGTTAACAGAAAAGTCAGTTTGTCCCATCAACTACAGACTTCTGTTTTCTCCTGGAAGAAGGGTCACTGCTGGGCCTCCCCCGAAACTGAATATTCCCCAGAGAACCGCAGTCATTCTGGAGTTCCCATAGGTGGTATATTTGGGTCAGGTCAAGTTTCACCTCTGGTGTTTCCAGAGGCTTTGTATTTAGATGTGAAATCCTTCCAGGATTCCTCCACACACAGGTATTTCTAACAGCACTGCTTTTACACCATATTGATGGTACTTAAAAGCTGATTGGAACCAGTCCAATAGTTAATGACATCTTCGTTGCTGAGGCCCATCTCCCAACTTCTTCAATGTGCTCACTGTGACACCTTAATTATAGATATGTGATATAGGCTGCAGCCAACAGAGGAATTTTCATTTTCAACATTACCTGTGGGAGAAAATGAATTTGACTGTGACTCAGTTTATTCCATTAGCCGTCTAGTGTTAAGTTCACATGTTTATAGACTGTTGAGTCCTGCTCCATTTCTGTGGGTTCTTGGTCATGTGATTTCAATGTGCCATGTACCAGTCTATTCATCCATGAAGCTGTACACACTCAAGAGGAGATAACTCCATTCTCATAGTGTTATTCCACGCTTGTTGTGGCCCTATGCATCCAGTGATGCCATTCTGTACACCTGGATCTGACTTGCCAGCCTGCCACATCTGACACTTGCTTTTATGTGTGCTCTGTGTGTGTGTGTGTGTGTGTGTGTGTTGATGGTTGAATCCTCGGTTGTGCATTTGCCAGGGAAGTGTTTTAACCACTTATTTCCAGCCCTGATCCACTTGCTCATTTCTTCATGGGTTTCCTGGTCTCTGCCGTTCTCTAGATCCTCACCGTTCATGGCGTCCTTCCAAGAGTTATGAATCTTGATTGTCATTCTTCACCTGACCAATTCTACTCAGTGAGACTGGAGTGCAAGTAGTCATGTCTTCTTTGTCTGGGAAATATTGAGCACATATCTGGGACTCCATCACCTAATCACAGACAACTCCCCCACCTTTCTCCCTTTCTGCCATGGTCCTACTCAGTGTTCAGGAAGCTTTCCCTGTCTCAGGGGAACCTGACCCAGAGCAGGCCTCTCGGTCCTGGGAATTGATGCTGAGCCATTGAGAAGGTCTTCTCTGTTACGTTGGTCGCCTGTGAAGTCACTGTAGACCTCAGGAGACTGTGGAGATGGCTTAGTGCTTAAGGGTACTTGCTGTTCTTCCCAGAGACCCAAGTTCCATTCCCAGCACCCACACCAGGAAGCTCACTGCCAACCACTGTAGCTCTAACTCCAAGGTATCGGATGCCTCTGGCCTCCAAAGGCACCAGCACACAAGAGAACACCACTCACCCTCCCCTCGCACCACACACAAATAAAAGCAAATTTCTCTCAATGTGAACTCTGGAGCCGTTGGCCTCACTGGCCATCATTACCGGCTGTGGTAGTTTGAATAAGAACGGCCCCATAGAGTTATATATTTGAATGCTTAGTCACCAGGGAGTGGCACTATTTGAGAAGGATTAGACAGATTAGGGGATGTGACCATCATTATCCATTGCTCAGAGTTTACACATTTTTTTCCTTAAATTCCCTACCACACACATGTTGATTTATTTGGGTTTTTTTGTTGTTGTTGTTTTGTTTTTTTGAGACAGGATTTCTCTGTAGTTTTGGAGCCTGTCCTGGAACTCACTCTGTAGACCAGGCTGGCCTCAAACAGAGATTCACCTGTCTCTGCCTCCTAAATACTGGGATTAAAGGCATGTGCCACCCCCAGCTCACATGTCAATTTTATGAATGCATGTTTATGCATGTGTTTGTGTGTTGGTGGATACACATTCATGTACAGGTGCACATGGAAGCCAGAGGAAAACCTCATGTATGATCCTTTGGAACCTTGGCCACTTCTTTGAGACAGGGTCTGCCCTTGGCCTGGAACTCGCCAAGTGAGCAAGGCTAGCTGGCCAGTGGATCCCAGAGATCACATTGTCTCCATTTCCCCAGTGCTGGGATTACAGCCTTGTACCACTATCCCAGGCATTTTCCCATGGGTTCTGGTGATCAAACGCAGGTCCTCATATTTGGAAGGCAAGCACCCTACCGTCTGAGTTAGCTCCCACCAAATGCTATTTTGAGTGATGTTGTGATTTAGATATGAAGTGTTCCCCCACCAGACTCCTTAGTCCAGACACTGGGTCCCTGGGTGCTGAGACTGCTGGGGAGGTTGTGCAGCCTTGCTGATGAGAGGCATGACTAATGGGTGTGTATCACTGGGAGGCAGAACCTTTGAGGATTGTGGCCCTGCCCTGCTTTAGGTCTGGTCTCTTTCCCTGCTTCCATCTGCTGTCCTGATGTAAGGAACCCTGCTACATAGTCTCACTGCTGGGACCTTCACCATACCTTCCCTGCCAGGATAGACTGCAGCTACCAGCCACAAATATCTTCCCTTAAGTTTCTATTAGCCATTCTGTCTCAGCAAGGAGAGGAATAACTAACACAGTGGTTTCCAGTTCTTACAACCCTGTGGCCAGACTGATCCACCCCTCTTTTTTCATTGTGCCCAGTAGCCACCCTGTAGAACAGCAGGCAGGCTGTGAGAACTCCAGGAAAACTGAAACAGGCCCAGCTCTTAGTGAAGTGCCTGTCACCTGGAAAGTGCCCAGTAAGTGTTAATATAGATCATTTCAAAGTCTTTCCTTCTAAGAAGAAAGCATGGTGAAAAATAATGCCCTCACTCATAAGGAAATTAATGAAATGTGTGTAGCTCCTCACACATGTATCTGACTATTTCCACAACAAAAGCTGTAGTATTACCATGGCCTAGCAAGGTCAAATATTAGCGTCCTGCAGGTTATCAATTGAAAGGGTTTACTTTACATTCCCACCAGCAGGGGGCAGAAGAAGCCATCCATCTTTAGCATTTCCTCCAACAATGAACTTGATCAGTTTGATAACTGTTTCCCAATAGACAGCTGGGGGAAATTGTGCTTTTAATGTGCTTTTCTTTGTCTACATATTCTTCCCGTATTAGTTATTTATACATAAATGTGTAACTTTCTCAGGAGCGTTTTTTTTTCCTTGCGTATTTTCACCATGGATATCTGTGACTATCAGATCTATTTTTCTGATTTTAACCTTTCGGTTCAGTCACCTTCACACCCTGCATACCTTGGTCCCGCGCTTCACTTCCTATCGCTGTGACAACAGCTTTTGAAGGGTCAAAGTGGAGAAGGGCAGTTGGAAGGCCATGCTTTCTGGGGTGTCGCGGACCATCGCCGGCAGCCATCCAGCCAAATTAACGGACCATTCCAACACTAAATACTTCATAAGCTTGAAATTGTCCTTCTGAGTAGTGTGCCTCTGTGTTATCCTACTTTCTCCTACCCGGAACACATAAATCGCCCCTTTGTTTGGAATATCTACGTTGTATGCACTAGCCACCATGGGGGAGAAGACAGACAGGGGCTCACAGAGAGACAGAGAGCTTTATACAACTGTCATTTCAATACATTCATTGTGATTGTTCTGTTTAATTCGTAGTTATTGTTAATGCCTGACTCTGCCTGACATATGAAGTGAGTGTTAACATGGGCACGTATTTACAGAAAAACAGAATGTACGTGGGCTTCAATGCCACTGCAGCTTTAGGCCTTGCTGGATTCTTAGAGCATCACCCACAGATCAGAGTGCTCATCACTCTAACACCCAGAGGACAGTCTACATCATACCTCTCACCTGAGCACAGCCATGACCTTGGTTAATACTTCCCAACAGTTAGTCACTTAACTACCCTGGGAAAAATTCTTTGACTAACAAACAGCAATGATAGACAGACCCATTCACTCCCAAGAAGAACAGGCTGGCTGTTTCAGGTAGGCGACAGGTGTTGATCTCAGCTAACAAATCTGGCCAGAGAGAGTGCCATTCCTACAGCTACAAGAAAAGAGGTGATCTCAGCCCTGGGGTGGCAGAGAGAGAGAGAGGCTGCCTGGGCTTGCTGGCCAACTAGCTCAGCCTAACTGGTGTGGTAAGCCCCACATTCCAGTGGGAGACCCTGTCTCATAAGACAACGCAGATGGCTCTTAAGTAATATGTGAGGTTGATGTCTGGCCTCTGTGCACACACACATGTATATATACACACTGTACAATATGACCATGCCTCCTTCCAAGGAGTCACACGCACTTATATAAACACACACACTTATATAAACACAGACACACACACACACACACACACAGAGAGAGAGAGAGAGAGAGAGAG
>LOJH01052738.1:1208-13188 GCA_001685095.1 Ellobius talpinus
AGGGTCACTGGGAGTGGGCGTGGCTTGCCTCTTAAAGAGACAAAAACCTTAACAGCAGCTAGTTCAGTGTTTGTGCTAAATCAGGTTTGCAGTGCCATTTCTTTAGAGAAACAATAAATAGATAGATAGGTAGATAGTTAGGTAGATAGATGATAGATACGTAGGTAGGTAGGTGGATGGATGGATGGATGGATGGATGGATGGATGAAGAGAAAAGAAATAAAAGTCACATCTTGCAGGTCACTCGATGTGTTAATATGAAAAGGGTCGAGGACTTTTCTATGTTTGATAATGTGTGAAGAAAACACTAAAATGCTGGTCATGTGTATGCCTTTACTTCCAGTAACTGGGAGGCAGAGGCAGGTGTATCTCCAAGTTCCAGGTCAGCCTGGTCTACTTAATTGTAAACATGAATAATAAACACCCTGAGGCAGATATTTGGGTTCAACCTGAAGATCAGAAAAGTAAAACAACCAACCATTAGAGAAACCTTTTACCTCTCCCAAATCTTTAGACTGAAATGGCTGAGATCCTGTCTCTACGAATCCTGAAGGCTATGCACTCCACTGAGTTCCTGTCTCTTCCCCTTTATATTTTCCTCTTTGCCCAGCCATATCGCTCCTATCTCCACCTCCACCTCCCTAGTGCTGGGATCACCTTTGTATGAGCTCTTTTCTCTTTTAGACAAGTTCCATCTTGTGTTGCCCAGGGTGGCCTTGAACTCACAGAGATCCCTCTGCCTCTGAAGAGCTGGGATGAAAGGCGTGCACTACCCGGCTTGTATGGCTGACTAGTATGGCTGCTTTGCCCTCTGATCTTCAGGCAAGCTTTATTTATTAAAACATAAATAATATACCACTATGCATAATGAGTTCCAGGGCAGCCAGGACTATATAATGAGACCCTGTCTCTTAAAAGAGTAAACACTAAAACAGTCTCAAAACAAGCAGCTGGTTGATTATCAGCTTTCATAGGTAGGGTTCTTGTTCAGTGCTTCAGTGGTAGGTAAGAAAGAAAAGCAAATGGCTTAAAACGTGACTTTTAAGTCTCTGATTGGCAATGTGACAAAAATAACGAACCTACTTCTAGTCGACCTGTGAGTATGTTAGTGTTCACTCAGACTGGGCTCTAGGGTGGTGTATCCTGAATTACTTTTCAAGTAGCTATAAGACATTCAACTTTAGGGCTGTAATGCTTTCATACCCTTAAGAATTTTTTGTTTAGTTGTCTAACCCATGAATACCAGAAGGAGTACAATATGTTCAATGTATCTGCATTTTCTCACTCAACACTACAGTTTGTCCAGTTATCTTCAGTTTTTTTATACCATATATGTCTTAACATATAAGGCAATGTTTTGTGTGTGTGTGAGAGAGAGAGCGCGAGCGAGAGAGAGCGAGAGAGAGAGCGCATGCACGCATGTGCACAGTTATGGCTTAAAATACTACATATAATGAAGACAGAACTCTTGTGAAGGAAAATTTGTCGCGTTAAACATTTTGTTTTCATTAGCTCTTTGCTAACTTAGCTTTGAGTTTTTCTTTCCCTCCATTTGTCTTAGCTAGCGTTCGTTAGTTATGTGATTTGGACTGTTCAACCTAGTGCCTGCAGTTAGGATTTAGGATTCTCGACTGTAACGTTTACCTAATCTTCTGTTTTTTTAGAGGGGTCAAGGATGTCCTAAAGAAGAGACTGAAAAACTATTACAAGAAGCAGAAGTTGATGTTGAAAGAAAGCAGTTATGTGGACAGTTACTATGACTACATTTGTATTATTGACTTTGAAGCTACTTGTGAAGAGGGAAACCCAGCTGAGTTCATACATGAAATCATTGAGTTTCCTGTTGTTCTGTTGAATACGCACACCTTAGAAATAGTAAGTTTTTATCTTATTTTTAGTAGCAACTGTTCTGGTGTTCAGTAGGAAACTGGAAGTGTCTGTCTGCCATTTTAGCTGGAAATAGAATTCAAAAAGGAGATTTTTGCACATTGCTGTATGCTCCCTATCAGCATGGTTATTTAATAGAGAAACCATTATGAAGCGAATCCAGGACCTGCTTTTCTTCTCTGTGAACTGAAATTGTGATGCTTTTCTGGTGCTCCGAACAGCTTGAGTAGATGGCAGTCTCTAGGGAAGTGACAAAGACAATGGAAAAATATCCTGGTGCCTGCCCCTGGCCCCAGAGATAAGAGTCTAGTTCTGTGGACGGCCTTTGGCATCAGCTTACTTTTTAGAGCACCGTAGGTGGTTTTGATGTTCAGTGAGGGTGGAGGATAGTTTGTAGAAATATTGCTGATGGCATTGCGGGGGTGGTAGTAGCTGGACCTAAATTCCCAAACCAGACTTTGCATACCCTAGGTGATTGCTGGCACTGCATTGTTAGTTCAGGGCAGCATAGAATGTACTCCTAAACATACTTCTTACCTTTAAAATGTGATCAAGGAGATGTCATAAGGCCTCCTCTGTCTAGTCCCTAAGTCCAGAAAGACCTTGTACATGGTAATGTGTTATGCTCTTCATCTCCATCCCCTTAGTAGTGGGGGTCAGAGGACAGCTTTGGGGAGTTTTCTCTCTCCTCATACCTTCTTGAAGCGCTCTCTTACTATTTGTTTCACCTGCATGATCCGGCCTATTTCTAAAGTTGTCTGCTCCAAAACAGATTAATAGTCAAAAGGGAAAATGGCAGCTGTGCAGGCAGGTATCCTGGCTAACTCAGATGATTCCATTTGTTCTCTGAGCTTAGGGCACTGACGTAGCACTAGACAGGCGGGTGCATTGCCTTCTGGCGTGTTCTCATGTTGTCCCACCGCAGGGAAATCCTCCTCTTACTCCACTCTACAGCTACTATCCCTCTTCTTTATTTATGGAAAACCCTTCAGTAAGTTCCATACCCTTCTGTCTTCATTTGCTTTCTTCCCGTCATCTCTTATATCCACTCCATTCAATCAAGCTTAAACTGTATACTCGCTTTAAAAAACTTATGAACATGTGGGCGCGTGTGCGTGCTTGTGTGTGGGCGT
Organism: Ellobius talpinus; assembly: GCA_001685095.1. Lineage (NCBI taxonomy): Eukaryota > Metazoa > Chordata > Mammalia > Rodentia > Cricetidae > Ellobius > Ellobius talpinus. Next base: position 4,229 of record LOJH01052738.1, read on the forward strand.
GTGCACGCCACAGCCCATGTGTGACAGTCAGGATAACTTTGGGGAGATGGTTCCTTCCTCCCATTTTGTTTAGGAAGGATCTCTTAGTTCTCTTGCCTACCTATTCCAGGCTTCTGGGCAATTCTTCATCAGTAGATCTGTGTTCTATCCTTGTTACCAGCTAATTTCAACACAGAGGCCCAAGGACCCTTTAAAAACCTTGCCATGACTCCTGTTTTAACTTTAAATAAAAAACATATTCCTTGTATGATTTAGCCTCTTACATATGATCATCTCCTGTTTTTATGAATTTATTTATTATTAAACCATGTATTTTTGTTTGTTCAATCTCAAGCTGATTTCCTATGACTGAAACCTCATATTTTCAAAAAAGTGTCATTTTTAAAACCCATTATCGTAATGCACCAACTTCAATAGGCTTAATGTTCTGAACATACTGTAAACAAAATGACCAATATTTTCATGCCAAGAAAATATTTACCTCAATTTTGAAGGTTTGCTTTGAGACACCTGCTGACATGATGTTTTAAAAAAAACAAAATAAACTGTCTTTACATTTAAATATCAGAGGACTTTTTGTTGGGGAAGTCTCCTTGGGAACTCTAAAATGATCTGCCATGAATAGCTATGTATTTCTGCTGTGGCTGGATTTGTTTTGCATGTGTGTCCATACTGTAGTCACATAAAGCGCTTTCCCTTGTGTCCCCTGCAGGAAGACACGTTTCAGCAGTATGTGAGGCCAGAGGTTAACTCACAGCTTTCAGATTTCTGTATCAATCTCACTGGAATTACTCAGGTGATAATTCTGTCTTAATTTCTGTTAGTTTTGGTGGTGGGTGCTTGTTTATTTTGAATTTGAAAAGAAAATTTTAAATTTGATTTATTTTGTGAATAGTATAAAAATATCATTATGAGTAATTTGTGTTGTTTTCCTTATTTGGTAAAAGTCTTTCTTTCATATTGTGATTAAAACAAAAAGTAGGAGATGGTTTAAGAGATGGTTCAGCAGTTAGGAGCATTGGCTGTTCTTTCAGAGGACATGGATTCAATCCCCAGCACCCACATGGTCACTCACAACTATCTGTAACTCCAGATCCAGGTTCCAGTGCCCTCTTTTGGCCTCCATGGGCACTATGCACATGGTGTATATGAAGGCCAAGTACCCATGCACAGACAATTAAAGGGCTTTTTAAAATAATAAATTAATAATTATCTGTAGTAACAAATAATAATGACTTTTTTTAAACAAACAGAAGGCCTTAGGACTGGTGCAGTGGTGTGTGCTATAGTTTCTCTTGCTAAGGGAGTAAGGGGCTCAATTTGGAGGCTAGATGCCCTCTTGCTCAGACTTTTGAGACCAGCTTGGGCAGCACTGACAGAACCTCTCTTCAGAAACAAAAGTCAAAGCCAAACTACACATGATAGCATTTTTGTTACTCCCTACTCCCCACCGCCCCTGGAGTTGTAATGATGCAGTCAAGATGTTAGTTGTAAACTGGGCGGTGGTGGTGCTGCTCGCCTTTAATCTTAGCACTCAGGAGGCAGATCTCTGTGAGTTTGAGTCAGCCTTGTCGATAGAGCTAGTTCTAGGACAACTAGGGCTATTGCACAGACAAACCCTGTCTCGAAAAACAAAGAAAAGAATTCAGTTGTAAAATGGAGCTTTAGTAAGGTAAGTGTCACTGCTATATTTAGATAGGATTTGGAACATGTCTGTTTACAATCTTGACTGTGTACCTTTGGTGGTCTATCTCTGGTTTTTGTTTATGTTTTAATATGTAGGTCTTTTAAAATTCATTTGGATCCTTCATTAGTTTCACTCTCTGTACACATAGTTCAGTGCCCACAGGCCAGTCTGGTCCAGCAATCTTCTGTTGAGCTTCACTCTTCCCAGTGACTCTAGGTCACCTGTGTCATTAACAAAACCAGGACGATCTTAATTTTGGGAGAGTATACTTGAAAGCAGTCTTTAATTCTTCGCCATAAAATTTAGGTGGTAAGTAGGTCTAAGTCATTGAAATCACAGAGTTTAACAGTTCAGGAACTGTTTGTTCTCTCTGGTTTATGCCTGGGTGTGTTGCAGGGCCACAAGCAGTAGCTGCCCTAACCTTGTTCTCCTTCTGTCTTCAGGATCAGGTAGACAGAGCCGATGCTTTCCCTCAGGTCCTGAAAAAAGTAATTGAGTGGATGAAATCAAAGGAGTTAGGAACTAAGTACAAATACTGCATATTAACAGATGGGTAAGTAGGAAAATACAGTTTCATTCCTTTTTAGCAGTGAAGAGGCTCTTACTCATTGAGTGTCTAGACTGTCCGTGCAGTGTTACTTAGTAAGTCCCCAGGAATCATTGCACAAGAAAGGGTTGTTCCCCACTTGAGAGTTGGAGGCAGGAGGATTAGGAATTCAAGGTCAGCCTACGTAGTGAATTGGAGGCAATCCTCAGCTGTATTTTGAGACTCTATCTCAAAATCCTACTTGTGCCTCTTCTCCAAATAAAACAAGGCAAAGGGAAAATGAAGAACTAATAGGAGTTGAAAGGGGCACAGACATTGTGCCAAGGTCACTGTACCACAGTGTTATCAAAGGTGAAGAAAAAAAGCCCTAAAGAGCTTCTGGTCTAGTGTCTGCCATGGTGGTGTGTGCTCCCATGTTAAGTTGTTGCTGACATAGAAGACTTAGAGCTCTTCACATATGACCTTAAATTCTGGGACAGATCATTCAAAATCGGTATTTTGTTTGTTTGTTTGTTTTGCTTTTTAATTAGAACAGTAGCAAAAACAGTAATTGATGCCCCCCAAAACAATTAGGCAGCTCAGGCAATTGTCTGGTGAGGGCTGATGATGGCTGTTAAAAATACACAGAGGAAGTAGTACCCTAGGGTATGTAGTTGTTTTTGATTTTATAGCAGTGAGTTGAGGGGTTGTAAAATTTGCAGCTGTTCTTGACTCTGCCTAAGAGTAACTTCGAGGTCACTGATTTGCACATTGCACACTCAGTTGGCTGGTTTGATTCTGAGACAAGGCTTCACTGTGGAGCTCAGGCTGGTCTGTGTGCTGCAGCCACTACAGTGGTAGGATTAAGTAGTGTGCACTACACCCCGCAGTAAGCACAGTAGAGGAATAGCAGGCCAGGTTATATGTTCACCCCTAAAATTTGTCTCCAAGTTAGTTGCTTACATGTTTTGTGTCAGGACATACTCTTAAAGAACTTAACTAAAATGATAAGTTTGGTGTAATATGCAAGTCTAGCAGTTACACAAAAGAAGTCAGCAAGGTGACTGACAGGAATCAGAGCCATGAGCAATCAAGATGAGGAGCCTTGGTGAAGAACTACATTTTTTTTTTTAAACTTAAAAATTTTTCTGGGAATCAAGGTTAGTAAGTTCTCAGCTTGGTATTTTGTGTGAATATGAGAAGGTCAACGTAAGTAGAACACAGAAAGAACAACTTAAAATATTCTTTGTAGTACTGGTGTAGCATTTACTTTATCCCCTTTCTCTCTTTATAAGTTCCTGGGATATGAGTAAGTTCCTGAACATCCAGTGCCAACTCAGCAGGCTCAAATACCCTCCTTTTGCTAAAAAGTGGATCAATATTCGAAAGTCATACGGAAACTTTTATAAGGTAAAAATTTTACTTTTTAAATTAGTTATGCTGATCATATTGGCTCAATTTTACATATATATTCAGCTGTGATTTTTGTATGCATATTAAAAAAATTTGTTTTTAAAATTTTGATTTTCTCTGAGTGTATTTATAAAATTATAGAAGTGTTTTATGGGCCCCTATCTTCATTAAAATGCTGATTTTGAAGTAAAGGATGAAATAGCTGTCATGATTTCTATGCTTTGTTTTTCTTTCTTCGGCCATAGTTAGTCAATTTGGACGTAACTTAAGATCATATAAACTGGTATAGTTGAGACATGCTTCCTTATTTAAGCACTGGATGTAATGTGCAAGTGACCACAGCTGCAGGACACAGGAGTCTCTCTTGGTTCTCAGATGGTTGAGCGAATGTCCCCATGTTTAGGCATCATATATACCCAGGTATATAAATCTAAATATAAATCCATCAATAGTTTTTGAAGTAGCACCCCATCTCTGCAGAAAGTTGAGCACTATTCTATCATTTTTATTAGAATTTCCATTTTTAATTAAAAACAATTTATAAATATTTCTGGTCACAACTTTCCCCTTTCAACTCCCAAATCCTCCCCACCCACCCAACTCCGTGCTCCTTCTCTCTCTCTAAAACACACAAAAATACAAGCCAAAGTATACAAGCAAACTACCAATAAGACAAAAAATGCCCCAAACTGAGACAAAAAGTACCAAGAGTACTCAATGAGACTCTGTTGGAGAAAACTTAATCCTTCTGTTGCTAGTGTGTATCAGTTACGGGTAACTTTGGTTAGGGTGGGAACCTGTGTCCACTTCAGCCTCAGCATTGGGACCCCATCTCACTTGACCTTCACAGGCCCTGTGCATGCTGCCTCAGTCTCTGAGTTCACATAGGCATCATTCCTGTTGTTGGGAAGACACTGTTTCCTTGGAGTTGTCCTTCACCCCTGACTCCTTCACCTCTTTGGCATAGCTCCCTGAACCCTGAGGGGAGGGGTTTGATGGAGACACCTGCTTAGGACTGAGTGCTCCAAGGTCACTCTGCACATTGTCCAGTCATGGGTTTCTGTTAATTCCCATCTGCTGTGCAAAGAGGCTTCTCTGATGGTGGCTGGGCGAGGCAGGAGAAGCAGTGATAGTATTCCTCTTCCCTGGGGATGCCTTTGCTGACACCTGTGTTAGAGGTCCAGTGGCCTAACTTGTCTTCCGCCCAGACCACTGAGAGTTGATTCAGTCTTAGCTTGCCTCCCTGTTCCACAGCGTGGCCACACCTTCTCAACATCGCCATTTTTAATTTGTTCCCTGGCTAATACCTCAAAGTTACAGCTGGGTGATGGACATCGAACTCTCTAGCTCAAGGATATGCCAGCCCAAATGCCTATGTAGTGGAGTCCACGAACTGTTTTTCTTTCTTCTGCGACTATGATTGATGGTTTAGTGAGTCGTGATCTGCTGGTGCCTGTGCTGCTTTAGTGCGTGTGCATCAGAGTCTCTTGAGAACTCTGGTGTTTTTTGCTAGTGGTCACCTTTATATGGGACTTGGTCTTTTTCCCTTGCAGCTGTTAATATCCTTCCTTTGTTCTGTGCATACAAGTGTTTTGATTATTAAGTCTCATAGGGAGTTTCTTTTCTGGGCCTGTGCATTTGATGTTCTGTATGTCCCTTCAACCTCGATGGGAATCTCTTTAGCTTTGGAGATTTTTCTTTTATGATTTTGTTAAAAATATTTTCTGGACCTTTGACCTAGGTTTCTTCCTCCTTTGTATCAGAATTTGTAGGATTGGTCTTTTCTCCTATCCCAGGTGTCTTGTGTGATTTTCATTTGGTTTGTTTTTGTTCTGTTTTGTTTAAGATTTATTATTTTCTTTTGATTGATCTTTTCTTTTATAGTGTCTTCATGACCTGAAATTCTCTCTTTCACCTCAGTTTCGAGTTTTTTATTTTGACTTACTGAATCGAGTTTTATTTTTCGTTTTTGTCTTTTAGAGTCGGGATCTTACTGCGTAGCTCTGACTGTGCAGGAACTCACTATGTAGACCAGGTTAGCCTCAAACTCACAGAGATAGATCTTCCTACCTCTCCCTCCCGAGTGCTGGGATTAAAGGCGTGTTCCACCACACCTGCCAGTTTGACTTTAATGCTTCTATTTCTCTTTTAGACTTTACTTTCACGCCTTGAATTGTTTTTATTATTTCATCCAATCATTTTCCTGGTCTTCATTCAAGCATATTGTTGTTAAGGTTGTTGAGCATATTCATAATTGCTGTCTTGAAGTTTTTGTCTTGTGCCTTAGTGAAATTGCTTTTCTCTGGGAAAAGTAGAATAGGGTACTACTGACTGTTTTGTTTCTTAGTTTTCAGTTTAACTGTTCAGAGTACTTAAAATACTTACTAAGCTTTTTATTTTCCAGGTTCCTAGAAGCCAAACTAAACTGACAATAATGCTTGAAAAATTAGGAATGGATTATGATGGGCGCCCTCACAGTGGTCTTGATGACTCTAGGAATATTGCTAGAATAGCAATTCGGATGCTTCAGGATGGATGTGAACTTCGAATCAATGAAAAAATACACGGAGGACAGTTGATGAGTGTGTCCTCTTCCTTACCAGTAGAGGGCGCTCCAGCTCCACAAATGCCACACAGTAGAAAGTAGCTGCGTATTTCTTGGCTCAGTTGCTTCGATTGCATCCCAGCTAGTGCAGCCTCAAGCACCTTAAACATTTAAATTCCTATTGCAGTTACAGAGAGATGGGTATGTATGCAAACACTCTGGGAGAACCAGCTGAATTCTTTGTCACCAGCACTTTCGGTATGAGCATATTTGTTACACAGTAGCCATTCCTGCTTAGAGATGAATTTTATACTATGAGGTGTCCAAGATGTGTTTGTTTGGTTTTAAAATGCAGTTTTATTGATTTATTCCTTGATGTTGAAATTTGAAATGAATTTCTACATTAATACCATTAAATTAAATATGTTCTTAGAAGTGTGGAAAAGATTGAAAAGTAATGTTTATGTTCCCATTGGATTTTTGTGTACAACGTAGTCCTTTTAGTTTTTGAAGTTCGTAGGTAAAGTTCAACTGCAGTCATCCTCTTGGTGTCATTGAGGGATTTGTTCCAGGAATACCTCGTGGGTGCCAGAGGCTCCAGGTGTTCACATTCTGTACTTCAAGTAACATAATGTGTATGTAAACTACACATATTCTCCCATACACTTAAATGATCTCTAGATAGCTTATACTTAATAAAGTATGAAAAAATGGTTGCATTGTCTAGGGACTAAAGACAAGAATAAAAGTATGCGGTGATGCACATACAGCCACAGTAGGCCTGACCACACAGCACATGAAGAAGTTGCTCAGCCAGCAGCAGTTGTTCTGTGCACCACACATTCTGGTCCATTCAGCTTAGCGCTTTCTGGGCAGCAAATTCAGGTATTTCTTTCTGCGTGTATTCGGGACAGGTAGTTGCTTTAACGGTCTACCATCAAGCTTGACAACCTGAGTTTGAGTCTCAGGACTCACACAGTAGACTGAGAGAATCAACTCAAGGGTGCCCTCTGACCCTCTGCTTGCACACTGGTGGAATTGAGCCCGCACAACACGCCCTTCCAAAGCAAATAAGCACAGTGTAATAAAGTACTGGGACACATCTACTTTCAACTCATAACTGAAACCCTGTAATAGACTACAGGCTCTAGTAAGAAATCTAGTTGTTGAGAAGATTAGTGAAGAGTTAGAAGAACCAGCAGGTGACATACACATGTAATTCCAGGACTGGGGAGTTAGGGTGAAGATGAATCTGAGGCCGCCCTGGACCCACTAAGAGAACCCGACTCCAAAAAGTGTCACAAAAGTTAAGATTAGAAGAGCTATAACCTACAAATCAATGGGAGCTTTTAGGGATTTGTTCATTAGCTTCTCTCCATTGTGAATGTGTATTTGCCCCACTTTGAGACTGACTTATTGACATTTGTGTTCAGTTAACTGTGCCATAATTAGTAAAAGTACCTGGCTTGTCTTAGTGAGTGACCAGTGTATATTGGAAAATAATTCCTATTTATAAAATCAGAATGTGCATTGGAGATAATGATGTAAAACTATCTAGAGGCCAAAAGTATGGACTTTTGGAATTAAACCCCATCTCAAGCTTTTCCTGGACTAATTTCACTAACATGGCTTGTTTTTTGTATTGAACCCTTAATAGTGACTGTGATGCCACATTATTTCTGTGATTAATCCAGTCAAGTAGATTTCATCATGTTCTCCAGCCTTGTGCATAAGAGAAAGGACAGTAGGCATGCTTGGTGGCATAACTCACTACAGGCGTATGGGTTTTTTGAGCCAATGAGCTTCTGTCCTGCCAGAGAGGAATGGAAAATAATGCAACACTATGAGTGACAGGTGTTGCGAGGCCCGCTCGGCTTACTCTTGAGGTGATTTTCCCACATATGCCATGTTGACACAGGGTAGGTCCATGCCCTTGAAAAATAAGTGTTTGTCACCTGATTACATAGTTGCTACCATATAGCTGAAACTATTGGAAAATTGAAGAATAGCAGGAAATACTAATGCCTTCCTGGGTGTTTTGGGTTTTGTATTTTAAATCAGGCTGATTAAATTTCTTCCTGACAAGTAACCAAGTACTTAACTTTTTTTTAAATAATTCTAATAGTAAAAGTCTTTATAATTCTTGGTCCTACTAAGTGTTTTGCCATCTTTACTCATCATGTTTTGAGTTTCCACCAACCCTTCTGATTTGGTTTGGCTTCTGCTCTGATGGCTTGTCTTTAACATGCAGAATCTCAGGTAGTTCTTGGGAGGAAAATGCTGAAGAGTGGCTGCCGCTGTGTGTAAAGATATTTGTACTATTCTATTCTTGTTACTGCTGTAACCTGTTACACTGAGAGTAATATAGTGTCTTAAAGCCTCTGCTCTCTCCTTTGTCATCAATAGCCATGTTAATTCCCTTGCGTTCCTTTTACTTGCTTGGACACATTGAGATTTTTTTACCTATGTTGTTTCCAAATCCACACCAACTGATACATACACTTGGCTATATTTTGTCTCTCATGTTTGTATTAAATACTGACATGGACTCTGAAAATATTTATTTTCTTTCCACTTTTCCCTTCTTTGACTGACCCAAACAGAAGAATGAAGAAGTAGTTTGTTTTTATGTGTGTGTTTGCCTGTGTGAGTTTAGGTGCACCATGTGCCTTTAGATTCCTGTGGAGCTCTGAGGGTATCAGATGCCACCTTGGAACTGGAGTTACAGGCGGTTGTGAGCCACCTAATGTGGGTGCTGGGAACCTGAATCTATGCTTCTCCAAGAGCAG
>LOJH01052741.1:0-12298 GCA_001685095.1 Ellobius talpinus
CTCGAATATCACCATAGAATCTTTGTCTGGCAACGGATGGAGATAGAGACAGAGGACCTCATCAGAGCAAGGACTGAGCTCCGAAGGTCCAGTTGAAGGGCAGAAAAAGGGAGAAGCAAGGAAGTCAGGACCACGAGGGGTTGGTCCACCCACTGAGGCAGCGTGCCTGTTCTAATGGGAGCTCAACAAATAGAGTTGGATAGGGACTGAACGAGCATGTGATCAATCCGGACTCTTTGATTGTGGGTGACAATCGAGGCTGACTGAGAAGCCATTGATAAAGGCACTGGGACTTGTTTTTACTGCATGTACTGGCTTTTGGGGACCTAGTCTATTTGGATGCACAGCTTGCTAGGCCTGGATGTAGGGGGGAGGGCCTTGGACTTCCAACAGGGCAGGGTTCACTGCCCTCTTTCAAGCAGGGAGTGGGAGGGAGGGGGAGGGGGAGGGAAATTGGAGGAGTGAGGAAGTGTAAATTTTTGAATGGAAAAATAATAAATAAATAAATAAATAAAAATAAAAAATATTAGATTTTTAAAAAAAAATACCAATCCGTGTTCCCCTCCCTCCCCTCCTCCCAATCCCTCCACACACCCTCTCACCCCACCCCCATCTAATCGTCAGAGAGGGTAAGGCACATTGCTTTGTGTAAGGTCCAAGGTCCTGCCTACTATATCTAGACTGAGCAAGGTGTACATCCAAAGACAATAGGATCCCAAAAAGTCAGTACATGCAGTAGGGATAGATCCTGGTGCCACTGTCAGTGGCCCCTCAGTCTTCCCCAGCCATGCAACTCTCAACCACATTCAGAGGAACTAGTTTGGTCCTTTACTTGTTCCTTCCCAGTCCAGCTGGAGATGGTGAGCTCCTATTAGCTCAGGTAAACTGTTTAAGTGGGTGAACTCATCATGGTCTTGACCTCTTTGCTCATATTCTCATTCCTTCCACCCCTCAACTAGACTTCGGGAGCTCAGTCCAGTGTGCCAATGTGGGTCTCTGCCTGTTTCTATCAGTTGCTAGATAAAGGTTTTATGGTGATATTTAAGATAATCATCAGTCTGATTACAGGGTAAATAAAGATCAGGCCCCCTCTCCTCTATTGATTCGCTCTTTTTTTAAGATTTATTTATGTATTATCTATACAGTGTTGTGCCTGAGTGTGTGGATGCACTGCATGCCAGAAGAGGGCACCAGAGCAGATTATAGATTGTTCGAGCTACCATGTTGTTTCTGGAAATTAAACTCAGGACCTCTGGAAAAACAGTCAGTGCTCTTAACCTCTGAGCCATCACTCCAGCACCCATATTACACTCTTAACGGCAAATGAAGCATAATTATTGACTATGTTTAGTTTATATTAGTAAACTTTGAATATTTGCAAAAGTATACTTCATTCTTACTTAGCTATAGTCAGGGCCTTTGCCTTTTCATTCCCTGCACTCCTAAAGGAAACTTCCTCTAGTAGGAGATTTTATTGTTTATAATACCATGTAGACAGATGTCTCTCTCCCACCCAGTACTGCAGCTGCTCAGTCCCAAAGAAACACAGAGAGGGCTATAGTAATTATAAAGTAGTTGGCCTCTTAGCTCAGGTTTATTATTAACTTGCTTTTACAACTTCAATTAACCCACAATTCTTGTCTATGTTTAGCCATGTGACTCAGTACCTTTTCTCAGTAAGGTATTCTCATCCTGTTTCCTTTGCACCTGGCTGGTGAATGACTCTCTCTGCCTTTTCTCTTTATAGAATTCTCTTAGTCTGGTTTCCTCACCCATATTTCTTGCCTGGATCCTGGCCAATCAGCACCTTATTAAAATAATATGAGTGACAAATCTTTACAGTGTAGAAGAGCATTATCCCACAGCAATATCATATTCACGTTCTCTGTGCACATAGCAACTAGATGTATTATTTGGTTACCATCAGATTGTTCTAGGTTCTACTACACCCCACCCTTGAAAAGTAAGGATAGGATCACCCAAAAAGTCAAGAATTCTATAGTAAGGCTCCAGTTAAATTGTGGCCAGATTCTAAGAAGTTTGGTTTTAATTTTTTCTCTTTTTTTTAACTATTCAATTTTGGAACAAAACTGTAATTATATGATTTGTTTTAAGTATATTTAACTTGAGGTAAATTATTATATACAACTTTTTTATTCTATTATCTATATGGAATCCTCACCCATATCAACTGCTTTGGGATGCTAGTTCCAAGTACATCTTCACACAAAATTATTGATAAAGGCTTAATTCAATCCTTCATATATATATATATATANTATACTGGAAAACCTTCAGTCACCTCATTTCAGAGTAGATTCAGTGATCATACACATAGCCCTGGCAAGTACACTGGTAGTTCCTATGCATCCCAGTGATCACATACTCAGTAATCTGAACTGAAGCCTCAGTTTGGACTTCTGCCTTCCGTAAGCAGACAGCACCTTTGCACAAGCACTCCACTCTGAGCTCTATCCAGGCAAACCTAGTGAGACAGGGTGAATTTAAAAGGCCGCTCTAAACTGAGCCACAAATTACCAACAGATCCAATGGCTCAAGAATAATTTTCTCTTCAGCTTGAAATGTAAGTATGGCTCACTGAGAAGCCGTATTACCTCCCAGTGCCAAGCAGGCCTGTCAAAGCAGAACCCACAGTGTGTAAAGTTTTTAAAGTGCATTTGTTATAGCTTGCTAGTCTGACTATTAAAGTGAAACACTACACACCGTTAAACCTTCAAACTAGCACTGCAAAAGTACTTATCAAAAATACAGCCTCTGGGAGATTTGTTTACTCTAGAAATATGCTGTCTTTGCAGTTACTTTTTTCCTTAATGAGAAGGCAGTGCAGAATTTGTCTTTTTCATTGGAGGGCAAAAAGCCAAATGTAGGATATTGGCCTTAAAGTGACATGGCAATGCTGAATTCCTAAGCAGGGTTCAGGAATCTTCATGAAAACATGTTTGGAAATAATGGTGCACCTTTGAAAAGCCATTTATTTTCCAAATTTTGTTTTTTGGCATCTTACAGATAGATAATAGGAATAGCTGAAAATGTCATCCTCAAAGCAAACCTCTCCATGACAGATGTGTTCCACAGAGCAAGAAGATATTAATTCCTTGCTTTTGGAGCAAACTAAAATTGTGAAAAACTTAGTCTTTGATAATGGGTGGGATCAGGAGTGTCTTCAAACACTGCAGAAGTTTGCTTTAGCACTCCAGAAATGCATCTGTCTCCAGTTGATAGGAAATCTTCCTTCTGTTGCAAAGCTGAGTGTGCAGTCCTGCCTGTTCTTTGGCATGCTCCTCAAGTACAGCCTTTGCTGGGAGAATGTGTGCCCTGCCGTGTCAAACAATGCGGGGGAGAGTAAAGGTCTAAAAAAAAATAAATAAATAATTAAGCCTTCAGAGGCATTTTCTTGCTTTTCCCATTTAATTTTTCATTTGGGTTATAAATGGCATCTCAGACAGAAGGAAGCCTCCTAGTTTTGCCATGATTCTCTGTTGGCTTAATCACGAGCACGACACATGCAGAAACAAGGCACTGAGAGAATTAGTGATGGCATGCAGAGGAGAAGCTTGATCAATTATTCACCACATGCCACCAAATACTAGACGCATGACCCACTGCTTGCCTCTCATCTTCTCTCCTCTATACACACAAACAAAGCTCTTCTCCCCAGTCAGTGTGCCATGGAAAAAAATTCCTCCTCCGTTCAAGCAATTCTCATTTTCATCAATGTCTTTCTATTGGAATTTAAGCCTGGATAAGCATAATTGTGGGGAGCAAGTTCATGTACAAGCTCTTTGTGACTTCTTTGCACTTGGACACTTTCCTTAATTTTTTTCTTTTCCTTCCTTCCTTTCATCTGCCCTTCCTTCCTTTCTCCCTCCCTCCCTTTTTTCCTATTCCTTCCTTCCCTCCTTTCTTTTTTTCTTTAAGAGGAAACAAAAAAAGAAACCCAAGTAAGTGACCTTGAGAATAAATTTATTGTGTAAAACTCACCTAAGAAATGCCTGTAAGATCCTGGAGGCTTTGATGAATTTTCTCTGGTTTTCTGTGCTTAGAGACATTTTCAAACATGAAAAGAAGCTAGAAATTATGTTGACATGAAAAACCTTCTGGCCACTTGTTTTCTTTATAAGTTCAGGTAGCAGTCATTCCTTCTATAGACAGATGCTCTTGAGTACAGGAATATAAGCACCAAGGCAAGCCCTTCAGGGGTAATCATTGTCTGCAACTTACTTTCGTAATTTATAATATGTGTAATCTTGGTTAGACATTTCAACTTGTGGGAAACGAGCTCTGCCCATCATCATCATTTCCTACCTTCCAGAAATATAAACTTCATAAAACTATTAGAAAAATCATATGAGATATTTCTTAAGTCCAATGCCTTAGTCACTCAGCCATTCAGGTATGGAAGTGATATGTTTCTAATAATACCCAATTGATACATTTTCCTGTCTACATCTTCTTCATTTGTTGCAAAATTTCCTCCATGATCACCATTAATCAAAATGTACCCATGGAAACCATCAGGAGCCAATGAATAATACTTTTCCCATTTGTGTATGTATGTATATATATATATATATATATTACATATATGTGTGTATTTACATTTCTGAGAGAAGTAATTATATTTTTTTAGAATATCATAGTTCTGCTGCTAAATTCTGTATTAATATTCATTAGCAGGTTCTCTGGATGTGATGCGGCGTCACTGATACTAAACTATCGTTGCCTCACATATTTTCTTTTATATATTCACAATAATCTTTATGAACATGCATCAGCGTTTCCACATTGCAGAGATAGACACTGAAACTGAAAGAGAGAAATCTCGGTCCCACATTTGTGACTGCCCAGCCTGTACATTCAGACAGCCTTTCTCACCTCTTCTTATATGAGAAACAGCTAGCAAAGAGGTAAACTGATAGTTTGTCCAGATGAAGTTGAATAGTCAGAATATCTAGCAAGGTGCTAGGCAGTGCTGACTCTGTCTGTCCCTGAAGCCACTGAGTATGGCAAAATTCTGTTCTCATGATTTTAATTTCAGATAATGAAATTGTAGTAGATATCAATTAGAAATCCAAAATTTAAGCAAATGATGGAAAAAGACTTGACACTTGACAATTTGTTCATTTCAACTTTTCTGGAATTAGCAATTAGTTTTTGGTTTGGTTATTGCCTGTTTATGGGAAATTTGATTCTGTGACAAAGAGCTCTTTCCTCAACATGTTTCTATTCATGTAGCCAGGGCGATTGCTTTTACAGAGCCTAAGGACATATCTGGACTAATAATTTCTGACCTCCTAATACAGTAAAGGATGCTGCCTTTACCACCTGGACTCTTTCCAAAGAATTCTCTCCTGAATCATGGTTTTCTCTTTCTGACAAAATACCAATATTCACTTCCATTGTGGATTCAGACAAGAAGCCAAAGGAAGAAATTCTTTCTTTTGAAAAATGGACAGTCTACCAAAAAGGAAGGAGAAAATGATAAGAGAAAAGATATGGACAGAGAAGAAAGGAGCCATACAGAATGAGAGAAATGCTTGCACAATCACAGATGTAAGAATTGCAGAGACCTCAAAGTTGAGATGAAACAGGTGAACTGAACAAGCATGAACCTGGGAGTTAGTGTGATGTCTGTTTGATGCTGAGGAAGATGAGTGTCATCTAAGCCTGTCTTACCTTCTAGGGACATTTTCCATTTGGGACATTGTTACCAAATAAATTCACTTGCAGAATTATGCATCTCAGCCCTTCTATAGAGACCAAGTCACTAAAAGAGTCAGATAGCAACAGACATTTTTTTTTAAATTTAGTAAATGTCAGCTAATGTTGTGATCTTGGACCCCGTAAGCATGAGAGGCAGATAGATATGTCAAAGACAAATCCTAAAACAACACCCCCAAAAGTGTTCCATTTATAGGATAGACTGCAAACCCTGCCTTCTAGCTCCAATCCTCTGTGTTCCTTAGACTAAGTTTAAATTCACATTTGTAAGTCTATCAAACAATCATTTGGTTCAAGACCAAAGCCTTTTTCTTAACAGCCGTTAACCTTGCCTCAGACTTGCCTACATTCATTCCCATCTGTATTTTTCTATTTTCCACATATTTCAGTTTCGTGAGGGTCCTCCACCCTGCTCTTTTATACAAATACACTGCTGGACAAACCACTACACCAAATGTACCCTTATGTCCCAGACATTTTCCATCGTATACATTCAATACTCCCTATCTAGAATCTAATAAGAAATGCTACAATTTAAGTTCCAGATAAGTCAAAATTTTACTGAATGTCTACTATAAGCTCAATATCTCAACAACAAAGACTAGAAAAAGACCAAATTATTTATTATAGGTTATTAATTTAGCAGTTGGGAGGCCTGGGACTTGGTCAATATTTCCACTGTGTTAATGATCAAGTGTGTGACCCTAGGAAAGTCATGAGACTTACGTTGATATCAATTTCAATTGATTAACCATTCTCAGTTTCTATTTCATTTTATCTAAATTTTATTTGTATGTTTTGTGTGTATATGATAGAAAGACAGAGAGACAGAGATACACAGAGAGACACATAGGAAGAGAGACAGATAGAGGGAGACAGTAAAAGATGTGTGAAGAGTCTAGAAGAAGATTTCGGATCCACCAAAACAAATGTTACAAGGATGGTGATCAGCCCAATATGGATGTAGAGAGAACTGGATTCAGGTCCTTTAGAAAAGATAATATGTACCTTTAACCACTAACTCATTTCTCCAGTCCTACACTTCGTTGTTAAAATAACATATAGCAGGATTTAGAGATGATTCCATAGAAAAAGGAATTGATTAACATGTGTGAAGACTTGATTCATATCTCCAGAAGCCCAGTAAGGGAAGACATGTTGGCCCATGTTGTATCCTAATGCTCTTCCATCACGATGGAAATCCCTGGCAGTTTTTGAGACATCTAACCTGGCGTAAAGAACAACAAACAAGAGTCATTTTCACATACGAAGTGAAAGATGAGAAATAACACTCAATGTTATCCTGCGATCTCCCAACATGTGCCTTCGTGTAGGCTCCTGACTTTCAGACACATACATACATGTGGAAACACACACACACACATACACACACAAACACACACACACATACAGAGAGAGAGAGAGAGAGACAGACAGAGATAAAAAGGTAGAAATACTGCCCCATGTATTACTTTGATTCATTCCCATTTCATAACTTAAATGTATATTTTAAATACTATAAGTTTCAAGAATATGACATTATGGATATGAAATGAGATAAAGTTAGTATAGTGCTTGCTAATCTTATACAAAGATCTCTGATCTCTCACACCTCAGTAACTGGGTGTGATGATAAAGGCTTGAAATCCCAGAGCTTGCAAGGTGGAAGCAGGATTAGAAGTTCAAGGTCTTCCTAAGCCATGTAGCAAGTTGAAAGCCAGGCAATAATGCATTAGACAATGTATTAAAATTAATTAATCAATAGTGATAATAGAATGAAAGGAAAATAAACTTGTTATCTATAGTTGTGGGTACTTTAATCTAGATGGCAAGGTCATTTTAGGTGCCAATGACTAAGGAGTGTGAAATAATACTGAACATGACAATGTTATGTATGCATTAATTTTACTAACTTCATGCTGAGTCACTTCAGAGTGTTTGAAGGCAGCATTACTAGCCTGAATAGAATCTGTGGGAATAAAACAAACAAACAAAACCTGCACACAGGAAAGGCTAGACCCTTGTGCACAGTCCATGTTCTAATCAGTCATGCCATGATATGTTGGGGATAGGCATGCAAAGTGGATAGGAAATGACCAGCTACATTTTTTCAAGAAGAAACCTTAGCTGGGTTCTTTGGAGGGCGAATTTCTTTGAAATCTTTCTGTAGCATTCTGCTTTCTTCATATATAGAACGTTTAACAAATAAAACTTTCCAGAATATATTGGATTCTGTTTTAATATAGGTGCAGATACCTCACTCTTTCCCCATCACTATAATCTGACAACTTGATTTAGAGGCAATTTTAAAATATAAAGAAGAAAAGAAATTGACGGTTTTACATGAAGTTTAGAAAAGTGATTTGCTCCTACTACTGACCCTGAAGCCAGCGTTCTTTTCATTCCTGTGTCTCTGACATACTGGGCATTAAGATTTTCATGTTTAGATTGGTACCGGTCGCTGAAGTTGATATCTCTTCGTGATTAAAATCTGCTTACATTTTATCTCTTTCAACAATCATAATATAATAAAATACACATGAAAATGTGGTGAAATTCCTTAATGTTTGTTGAAATATAAAGCAGTATATATTTCATTAAAAGTACATTAGAAACTAAATCACTTTTGACTTGCCCATGTTTCTTTGAAGATTTATTTATTTACTTACTTAGTTATTTTGGTTTTTTGAGATAGGAGTTCTTTGTGTAACAGCCCTAGCTAGCTGCTATAGATCTGGAACTATCTCTTATAGGCCATGCTGGCCTCAAACTCACAGAGATTCTCCTGCCTATGCCTCCCAAGTGCTGAGAATAAAGGGTTGCACCACCAACAATTGGCTCTTTGAAGATTTTGTGTATTGGCATATATTAATTGCCCAAAATCTGGACTTTTTTTGATACTTTCACACATGAATATAATGTCTTGATCAGATTTTGACCACTATTTTTCCCCAAATATCCAAGAAAGCTCATAAATGCCAAAAACTATTTGTATAAATACAGATGACATACAGTAACCAAGAAATTCTGATGGAAAAAAGAAAACAGCAGCAACATTAAAATATAGGCTTTGAGTTTGCACATGGAAACAGTTGTGATTTAAAATGGTTTTTGTATAACCGTAGTAGTTACAAAACTCTAACCACCTATTAAGTTTATTTCGTTGCCGCATTTAACCCCAATTACCCTGTGCAAGGGAATTCTTTTAAAATTTAATTCCCCCCCTCATTTTTTCCTACTTCTGCAAGCCTTTTCCCCTCATGTAAATTGCAGCAGGTGCACAAATTGAAGACATCACAATTAAATGTAATCAAATATTTTAGGCTCTAATGAACTGCTCCAGCAAAACAAGTCAAAAGAAAAAAAAGTCTATAAGTGAGTGGATTTTCAAACACCCAAGGCACCATAGGACCAATTAAGAGAGTCAGATACCAGGACACATACTGACATTAATTATCTTTGAGTTCAGGGAAATAAAAAATAAAAGCAACAATTATCATAATAAATCTCCACACAGTGCTTGTAAGTTGTGCTAATCGACAGCACACCTGGGTTTCAGATATTTAAGGCGAATACTCAATCAGTTTGTAACGACCTCACAGAGGGGCTCATGGGACACTTTTCCTTCCTGTGATCTGCCAATCAGAAACAGGGGCTAAACCGATGTCCAACAGCTATGTCTGCTTTCTTTGACATCGCTCCTGTGAGTTGCAGGCGGAAGCACTGCATAATTTATTCAGTAGAGTCAGTCACAAAGGCAGTGTTCTCTTTAGGGGATGTTTATTCAAAAAAGAAAGAAAAGTCAAGAATAGACATTCAAGGTAAAAATTTGAGTAGCCGAAGTCCCCAAGTCTCAGAATGTCTTTGAAAATTTATTCTCCCTTAAGCCAGAAAGAATCTGACTAAAGAGAACAAATATTTCAGTTTGGGAATATGGGTTTTCATTTTTTAAAATACTCAGGAGGGGCAGAGAGAGAAAGTTAAATGTTACAAGCAAAGAGGGACAAGTAAGGAAAGAAATTTGTTATAAAAATTCATCTATATTCTATTGATGATTGGGAATAATAGTATAAATTTGTAACCAATAAAAGGAGGAAATTCAAAGGTTGAGAGTTGTTAAATTTCCAATATAATAAAATGATGTTAGTATTTATTATGAGAGGTAACTATACAACTGTTGTATGTTAAATAATCTCAGTGTAGTGTTGGTAGAAAAGTAAAATTTTCAACCTACAAATTTTAGGGGAATAATTAAATATATGCATACTTGTCCTTGAATGAGTGTCAGTAATAGATGAAAATGAGAATAAAGATAGACTTATTATATCTTATTGTTCCCACCAAATATCTGGATTATTCCCCTCATCAAATATACACCTTTTCTAATGATAATTAAAAAAATATTAATATTGATTTCACAGTGTGGAGCCATGGTATTGCCATGGTATTTACACTAAACCCATTACTGATTTATTTTGTTCTCTGTCTTAGTAGAGCCTAAACCTGATGCATAGAATATATTATGATTCTTTCTTATCTTTTTTTTTTCTTAAGTCACGGTCTCACTATGTAGCTCTGGCTGTCCTGGAAGTCACTGTGCAGATCTGGCTGGCCCTAAGTCACACAGACCCACCTGCCTCTGCCTCTGCCTCCCAAGTACTGCGAGTTAAAGGCATGTGCCATAGTGCCTGATTAGATCATTTATCTTTAAAATTCCTTTAATGTATTACAAAAAGTAAGATATTTATTCTAATATGGTGTGTAATACCTTTAATATTAGATCTAGAGTTTTTGCAGGATAAGAAATGCAAGAGGGAAGAATAAAGATATCCATTTGCTATCAGGTTACGCCTGACAAGGAGGAAAGGTTCTAACCTAACTCTAGATGCTCACATTGTAGTCTTGGTTTCTGAAAACAGTAGACAATTTAAAAAATACAAAATATATGCCAGATAGACATTGCATAGAGCATGTTCTCATATTGCAAGGCTGTAAAACATTAGAATGAGAGAAAGGGCTAGAGAGATGGCTGAGGGATTAACAGCACTGAGGCTCTTGGGTGTGGCCCATGAGCAGTTCCTAGGATTCACGTCTTGATTCACCACCACCTTCAGCTGTTGATTCAAAGAGATCGCATGCCCTCCTCTGGTCACTTTTAGAGCCTGCACACACGTGGTGCATTTACATACATGTAAACAAAATACTCATAGATGTAAAACAACTAAAATTATTTTATAATGGAAAAAATTGAAACAGCTACTCAGTGTTAACCAGTTTATAAAAATTCCTGCAAGCCATTTAAAATATTTAATAACATCCAATACTATAATAATAGGCCATATATTTTATCTGAATAGAGAAAACTGTGATAACATTTACTAAGAATTAAAAGAATTCTACTTAACAGGTATGATATTTTAAAAATTGGATCAATTGATACTATATTCAAAGTAATCACCATTAATAATTATTTTAAGATGTTATTAACGGTTTTCACTTATATTTTATTAAAAAAACAGAATCAGTGAATATGCTATAATTTATAAAATTATGTTACATCTATACCCATTATACTAGAGAGTAAATATAAGATCTTCAAATTAATTGAGATTAAAGTTCTTTAGAATATATAGGAAGAAACAAAATTTAAATACATAATATTATAATAATGAAATATATTTTTAGTAGAAAGTATTTGTATATGTGTATGTGAACATATACAGGGAATAAGGGTACATAATAGATTGTTACAATAAGTTCAATGGTATATGGGAATTAGCATATCGCTTATGCATATTTATCTATTGTTTATTTTAATTTTAAGTACCAAGTAATTCCATACATAGGGAGCTACTGACATTTCTATATCATAGAGATTATTTGTCATACTCATAATATTAAGCAATAATTTTTCTAATTTTAATATTTCTATCAAAATTAACATTGAAATTATTGTCTTATGCATTTTTTTCTATTTGACAATATTATGTGGCTTCTTGTGTGTGTTGCTTTGGTATTTGTTCCTGGTGTGTGTGTGTGTGTGTGTGTGTGTGTGTGTGTGTGTGTGATCAGGTCTTACTGTGTAGCTAATCCTGGCATAGAGTTTGTAGTGATCCTTCTGACTCAGCTCCTGGGTATTGGAGCTATATAGCTATGAGTCAATACAATAGACTCTGCATTATTGTTTTAGAGGAAAGTGTGAAGCAGAGTATATGGACAAAAGAAAAGATACATTTAGGGTTTTTTTAGGGTTTTGTTAATTTTTTTATTGAGCTCTACATTTTTCTCTGCTCCCCTCCCTCCATCTCTCCTCCCCCCTTAACCCTCCCCAATGTCCCCATGCTCCCAATTTACTCAAGAGATCTCGCCTTTTTCTACTTCCCATGTAGATTAGATCTATAAGTCCCTCTTAGTGTCCTCATTGTTGTCTAAATTCTCTGGGATTGTGGTTTGTACGCTGGCTTTCTTTGTTTTATGGTTAAAAGCACCTAGGAGTGACTAGATGTGATAATTATCTTTCTGTGTCTGGGTTACCTCACTCAAAATAATGTTTTCT
>LOJH01052742.1:0-12298 GCA_001685095.1 Ellobius talpinus
ACTGTAATTCTTGCTTGATAACTGTTTTGTTATATGTAATTTTACTATGTTAAAAAAAAGAAAGCCAATTCCAATAGCTTATGATGACTTAAGATCCCATTGAAATGTTGACTATAATTATGCTGAATTTATAATCCAATTTGTGAGGTGCTGACATTTAAAAATACTCAACACTCTTACCAAGGATACTTTTTCAGGCCTTTGCATGGTATTATTTCATAACTTTATTTATGTAAATCACAAAAAAATAAAAAAATAAAAACCCTTGTGGAAGAATTTTCCACTGATATATCTTTCAACATGTTGAGAGTTATTATGAGTAGGCACCATGAAGGCAAATTTTTCTTTATTGTGTTCTTGTAAAGGTATAGTGTCTACCAAACCTTCAATTTCAATGCCATTTATTTGTATTTTTAGCTTTGGTCTCTGATTGTTTATAGCAGTTTGCCAAAATACTTGTTTTATGTTCTCTCTGAAAGTAATGTTTTATTTACTGAAGCTGTTCTGTCATCCAGAGCAGTGCTGTTTGTAACAATAGCCATTAAATCTCTTAACTTCTCTGTGGAGGGTTTTCCCTAATGATGACAGGGAATGATTGAATCAAATTTGACATTGGGACCTGAAAGAGGCCCCCTAAGTCATTTTCCAATGGCAAAGGGTTACCTTGTCTGTCCTTTGCTGATCTGCATTCATTAATCAAAGCTGGCCTTTGACACATCTTTTGCATACTCCAGAAGTCTGGAACCTTCTGCTTGGATTATCTCTTTAAAAAAAATTTCTAAGAATGTCTTGCCTATAATCCCTTTTAAGAAGACCTGGTTTACCACAATTAAAACATCTAACTTTTCATTTTTCTTAAAAATTTTAGAAACCACTTCTCCTATCTGAGTATTATCATAAGTGTGAGATCCAATATCTGCTGTGTTTCTAATACATTCATCTAAGGATGCTGATTATGCCTTTAAAAGCCCAATAACCCTTTTGCATTCTGAATTAGCATTTTTGAAAGCCAAAAATTCAATTGATATTTATTTAACTTCTGGATCTGATATCATTCTACTTACAACTGAAGTCAATCTTTATTAAAAAAATCAATGAAGACTTCTTTTGGGCCTTGTACAATTTTAATAAATGACTCAGTCCTCTTTTCTGATTCTTCAACCCTGTCCAAAGCATTCAAACCTACTATATGATACAGAACCGCCTATGTGTGATCATCAAATCTAAACTGTCTTTGCAAAGCAGCATGCTGGCCCTCACTGAGGAACTGGTTTTGGGAAGTTTCCATACCTCTAACCCTACCTTATTGTTCTATGACCCTAGCTTCCTCTTGTCACCATGTTTTCTATTGTAACTGAGGGTCAGCTTCCAATATTGCTGTAATTAAATATTTCGAGTCTTGTTGAATAATCCTGCTCTGAGTTGCCCATAAATTTAACATCTACTTCACAAATGGTGAGTGTATACCATATGTAACTGTTTCCTAAATCTCTTCAAATATAACAATTTTACGGGATCCCAGTTAACTTCTGCATAGCCTTGGAGATGCCAATCATCTGGCAGTTGTTCTTGAGTAGTAATTGGATATATCAAGGTTGGTTTTCTAATAACCTTTGGCTGGTCTGCTTCGGTTTTATAATACAATAGTGTAGTAGGTTCTACTCTAAACTTCTCTGTCTATGTGTGAAAATTTTTTCTTAATTTCATAGGTAGGTCTTTCTAAGGATTATATCTTATCAGGCATATTTTCATATTTGGCACTATCAAACCACTTTTAAGGAAAAACATGAAATTACCCAACTGATAATAATTATAATTGGCATTATGTCAATCCCAACTACGTTGATTATCTCTTAACTTATATTTTCAATTTTCAAACCATCCATTGTGGAACCATAAAGGGACCTAACTCCCTGCATTGTAATATTGGTTCTCACTTTTAATGTGAATAAAAAAATTTTTTTAAACTAATTACTCCCTTAAGAATTCCCAGGTATCTTACCAGATCTGATAACAAAGGCAGTGAAATGTGAGGTTGGATGTTGCTGCACTGCATTGCTGGGCATAGAATGTGGGCAGTTCACAGACTGGCTGAGGCCAGCTGCAGCTGTTCGCATGTAGCTGGGGCCTGAGAGTGTATGGTGGTGGCAGTAGTGGTAAAAGCCTGAGCAGGAGTCAAAGTGGCCAACCTGGCATGGCAGCAGCCAGAGCAAGGGGTCCAGGGAAATTCCTTAACCCACAGGGAGAGGAATCCAGCCGCTTGAAAAGTGGACACAGGAGAACATAGTTACAGTATGGGAGTGCCTGAATGATGGCACTGACTGACAGTGAGCAGCTACTTTTGATGGCTTTTTGGGACCCAACTACTTGTAGCATTTGGGGCTGGGGAAGTGCAGCAGCTGGTGGCTGGTGTAGAAAGGCTGCAATGGGAAAACCCCAGACTCGCACAGAGGGCCAGAGAGAAGGGAAGGAAAACCAGCCGTGGCAGTGACTCCAGAGCTGCAAAGCTGGTGGCAAGTGGCAACTTCATGATCTCATGTCCTAATTTGGACACCAGATGAAGCGTCTATCTAATTATTCCTTTGTCAATAAAAACTTATAAGTCAGATAGCAGAGTAAAAACCTGATTGATCAGAAAATGAAGCAGTGGAGAAGCAAAGAGTGACCTCCTTTCCTTCTCTTTCCTCAATTCTAAAGGGCAAAGCATCTCTCTAAGCTCCTCCCTACTACTTCCTGTGTCTCTCTATATGTCCTGGGCCCTCCAAAACCTCTATGGCTAATTTGGTCAGCTAATACCTAGTTCAGGCTGATTCACAGTAAACTTTATTTATTGTCAGTCTTGGGAGTGTCAAAACACAATCAAAATATCCCACAACATCATCACTTTGACAAAATCCAGAATCTCTTATGAGAAAGCTCCTGGAGATTTTAAGAACACAGGGGACATATCTCAACACAAGAAAGACAATATAAACCATCCCAAATCCCAGCATGAGTGGCATGGAGCTCATGAAGTTCCATCCCCAGAGCAGGAGCTATTGGCAGGGTTGGCTGCTGGAGGAGGTAGAGTGTGGAGTGTGGTTCTTGTGAGGCTACCCATGGTCCATAGGTCTTACACCCAAACATATATAGACAGCACTGAGCAGACACAGTAGGCTTAAAAAAGAAAACAACACATAAAACTTGGAGGGAAAAGAAGTGAGGTGTATAAAGGGCAGGTTGTAGTGGAACAAATAAGGGTGGGTTTGTTAAATGTGAATTCTATACATGAATCAAATCTTAAAACAAAAATAAATTCATTTCAAAACATGAATTAGAAAGTCAAATGTATGGTTGTAAGCCTTTTTTCCATTTATGTAGTCAGAGGCTGCTTGTTTGTTTCCCAACTGCTCAGACCCAAAATAATCACTCAGAAACTATATTATTTGCAATACTGTTTGGCCAATAGCTTAAGTGTATTTCTAGCTAGTTCTTATATCTTAAATTAACTCATTTCTATTATTTTATATTTTACCCTGAGGCTCTTGGTTTACTGGTAAGGTTCTCGGGCATCTGTCTCCTTTGGCGGTGCTACATGGCATCTAACTGACTCCATCTACTTTCTCCCAGCATTCAGTTTAGTTTGCCTACCTAGCTCCATTCTGCCCTTCCACAGGCCAAAGCAGCTTCTTTATTAACCAACAAAAGCAACACATATCCAGAAGGACTTCCCACAGCACATTTACATGACTTAGTTTTTAATGAAGGGTATCAATTTCAAAATCAGATTCTTAAAATGCCTAATAGAAATGCTGGTAAAGAATTTTAATTTTAATTTAAAAGAATGCTAGTATATCAAATTGATTTGTTTAGTCTAATTTCCCTACTCAAGGGTACACATTATCCCAATGTGGGAATGCTGCTGAAGGTCCCTTTGTGACTCTGACTGGAAGAAACATGGTCCATATTGACAGAATATCATGCAATAAATGAAAGTCTGGAGACATGAAGGTGTGAAAGTAAATTTTTGAAGGACAGTTTCACTTTAAACTCTGGTTCTACTTGGGCAGTAGCTACAAATGAAGGGGAGATCCAGTTGATAGAAGAGAACACAGAGAAAATGGGGGTCCTGGGAGGAGTAGACTAGACCACAGTCTGTTTGGAGCTGGTTGGACCTCTCCCTCTAGAGATGTGCTGACAGCCATGGTATTCTCCTGAGCAGCAGTACATTTTAAGTTTCAAGACTTAGAGATGTGTCTTCCTTGTTGTTGGAGAACATGGATGTGATCTGTGCATTAACAGCATAAGGAGATAAACTAGATCCTAGGGAGTAGAAAGACGAGGACGACCTGGTGGTCATCCAAAGTCTCATTCTATAAACCTCTTCTTCACTGGACTGTGCACTCTCTCTGTGACTGTATTTCATTTCAATTCTCATAAATAAAACAGATGTCAAGAGGAAAGTCCATTTCCTCTTGCTGGATTTATTAGTGGATTACTCCGCATGTTCTGAAAACTGTATTTGCAGGTTATGTTGAGAACATCAGTCAGTACCACGGATTTTAACAACGGGAACAATAAAACCTCACTTTTACTTAAATTAGAGTAACACATACATATATGGTCCTTATAATCTGTGATAGATGTCTTCTCATGCTGGATTTTGGGTGTTGTTACACTCTTGTTCCTCCTTATACATTCAAATCATGTCTTCTGTGTTCATTTGCATTTAGTCCAAAGGATTTATTTCTGGCATTTCACAAATCCAAGGCATACTATAAAAACACGGTATATCATTCCAATTTTTCCTGGGATTTCCAGAGTCCCTTATGGTGACACAGTCCTCCACATAAACTATATTGTTAGGCTCCCCAGCATCCCAGAAGCTGTGAAGGGAAACATAAGAGATTTTAAATCTCAGGAAAATGAGTCAATGTTGGCAGAGGTTTCTGTCCCACCAGGTCCCATCGCTGTTTAGTCCCAAATAAACACACAGAGGTCTACATTAATCATAAACTGGTTGACTTAATAGCTCAGGCTTCTTATTAACTCTTATAACCTATATTAGCCCATAATTTTTGTCTGTGTTAGCCACATGGCTTGGTACCTTTTTCAGTGAGGCATTCTCATCTTGCTTCCTCTGTGTCTTGGTGAAGACTGCAGACTGAATCTTTCCTTTTCCCAGAATTCTCCTGTTCTCATTGGCCCACCTCTACTTCCTGCCTGGTTGCCCCACCTATACTTCCTGCCTGGCCACTGGCCAATNTATATTAGCCCATAATTTTTGTCTGTGTTAGCCACATGGCTTGGTACCTTTTTCAGTGAGGCATTCTCATCTTGCTTCCTCTGTGTCTTGGTGAAGACTGCAGACTGAATCTTTCCTTTTCCCAGAATTCTCCTGTTCTCATTGGCCCACCTCTACTTCCTGCCTGGTTGCCCCACCTATACTTCCTGCCTGGCCACTGGCCAATCAGCATTTTATTAAACAAGTACAAGTAACAAATCTTCACAGAGTAAAACCATTGTTTCACAGTGAGACAACACATTAAACAACTTACGTATTTGTTATTTAACTATCATTCTGTGAGGTAAAATTATAATCTCCATTTTATCAATGAAGAAAAACCCACTTGCCTATGTTATCAGCTGGTGGGATCTTCCTGGATTTCTATACTGTCATGCAGTGCCATAGATTTGGACCCAGAAAGAGATGTGATATGGACTGGTGACCTGGACTGGCAACCGCACCGCCTCTGCCCTCCTACCTCGTGCTACTCTTGCTCTCTTTGTTCTCCTAGGGCATCCTTTACTGTGCAGTGAAGCACATCTTCTCTGGATTCAAGGCAGCCAAGCCCTGGATTCATAACTGCTGCTTGTTAGCTGAGTCAGTCACTTAGTCCCTTTGATGCTTAGTTTCCTCAAATGCTTGATAAAGATGAATGATGTTGACATGTCTCAGAAATGTGTAATTTCAATAAAGAGAAATAATAAAAAACAAACTGCAAATTCTAAAATGTGATGTAATAATGACATAAGGTCATTATTAAGGGTAAAGGCAATAAGATCATAAGAATATTCTGTCCTTTCTAAGTTACTATATTTCACTTATTTCTATTTTAGGGCATAAGATTAAACCTTATTCTTTTTAAAATCTGTAGTGCAGTCAATGATCTTCAGTTCTAATTTCCTTATCATTTTCATCTATTATTTCTCTTCCATCATTTTGACATTCCTAGGGAATGGAAGGCTTAGGAGCCTGTACCTCCAATTTCCCTCTTCCTGCAGTCAACATCACCAGTGATGGACCTGAACTTGTGTCGTCATAACAAACACCAGTCTGAGAATTCCCTCAGTGTGGTCTCACTGCGATTACCTGGGACAGTTTTCCCACAAGACATACTTGCCTCAGGGACTCTGTGAAAGGCGTGTCATCCACCCATTGCCACTGACCCTCAACCACTTGGTCTGTCAGTCCAATATAAAACTCTTTCCTCTTGGGTTTTGTCTGAAAAAGGAATTCCTAAGGAAGAAACAAAATAATGGCAATAATGCAATAATGCTAAAAGACATGATCAATTATCTTGGTTCTGAAGAGATACTGAAAGCAATTAGTTTTCAGAAGAGGAGAAGCAGAATTGAGACTACACACTAAAGCATTCTTAATACTGTAAGCTTACTGAAGGCCATCTACTAATTTTTTATTGTAAAAAACTGCAATTAACATAATTCAATAGATAAAACCCCTCTAACCTCTAAAAGGAGTTTCTTTTTTGTTTGCTTGTTTTGTTTTGTTCTGTTTTGTTTTTTTGAAGCAGGGTTTCTCTGTAGCTTTGGAGCCTGTCCTGGAATGAGCTCTTGTAGACCAGGCTGGCCTCAAACTCACAACGATCCGCCTGCCGCTGCCTCCCGAGTGCTGGGATTAAAGGTGTGTGCCACCATGGAATTCGTTCAAAGTTGGCCTATAGCTAATGGCAGTCCCACCCGAGGTATCTATTTATCATGAGAAATTAATCAGAGCCGGGAGACAACGGGTAGTAGTTGTTTGTACGAAATAAAGCACTCATCAACAAAATATTAAAGTCAGCTTCTCCCCCCCCATTCTGGTTAGTATCAAATCTCTTCTTGTAAATCGGCCTTTTAAAGGTTCTCATAATGCCGAGCCCAAAGTACACTACACGGCAAAACAGTGGCAGCGGCACCCATCTCAGCCCGCTCCTTTGGCAGACACCTGTGGCTCAAACCTTGTGCACAGGTGTAGGAAAAAAAGACCTGCAAGACATCCCATCTGCAAGACACAGAGGAGCCTGTTCGCCAATTACCTGCTCTTCTGGAGTGTTGATAACCACCAGGTGAGCGCCCATTTCTGAGCAATTCTTTAAACTTGATGGCCAGGTCAGGGTGGTCGAAGAGAAAAAGTAACAACTAGACTGAAAACGTTTCCAGTTCAACGGACAGCAGTTCCTGACAGACCCTAGAAAGAGAGAAGTTTCAGGGAGTGCCTGGGAATTTTGCTTGGGATCTGTTGGAGTCCAACATCCAGAGCCCTGAGCTTAGAATCTCCCTTTGACCCCACACCTTGCTCTTTAGGACTGTTAGGTAACTCCAGTGTCAATAAACCAAGCAGCAATTTTGTCTTTGGAGCATAACTTTATTTTCTAACTGTCAGGACCCATAAGGACAGCGATATGAGCAGTTTCCTGGGTCGCAGTCGCCACAGACCTCAAGTGTCTGTACTTGGGCTAGCAAGGTCACTCTTGAATTTTCTGTGGGTGACTCTCGAACAAACCCCCTAGGCAGCTAAGCAATTCTCTGAACCCAGATAAATGTTTTAGAACTATAGAATTTCAGTCATTGAATTTTATTGAACTAAATCTCTCTTAATTTAATGACAAGAAAATTGTGGCTCAAGGAAGTAACTTCCTTTGCCAGCGTCCAGGAGCATTTTGTTACGTCTTGGACTACCCTGATACATAAGAATATTTGAGTATTTTTTTCTTAGGTATTTTAAAATTCCCTGTACATGTTTTTCTCCTCCACTTCATTTTGGAAGCAGGTTAATAAAGAAAAACTTCCATTCCTGGCAATAAATCTTTTCTGAGTTGGCATTTAGAGGTATACTTGAAATTTATCCTCAGGGTTTACTGTAATGTCCCTGAGATCTCTGACCCAAGGACACCTGCATTTACAGTGTTTTGTCCCTCTGTTCTCAGCAACCGTCCCCCACTTCTGCACGGGCAGATTTTAGCATCTCGTTTGGAAAAACAGAAAATAATCCCAGTAGAGCTTCCTTATTTTAAAGACAGTCTAGAACCTAAAAGCGAGTCGTCATAAATGCTTTAGTGTTCAGCTTTGCAGACGCTTGTACCTGATGGGATACCGTAGCAGGAGAGCTCCTTGACAGTTTCATGGGACAGCAGCTTTTTCTGCTCGTCAATTTGACTGCTGCGATACGTTACTGCAAGAGGAAAGGGCCCCGAGTCAACGCATCGAATCCTTTTCAGTAATGAACTCCTTGTCCTCAGTTCTCTGCTCGTCACAAAACGGCCAAGAGTGATCAGGAAGTTTCCTCACCACCTATTTCCCCCTCCATGCACTTCCTCAAAGAAAGAGTAATTCACAGTTCATGGGCTTTCCTGACTTATAAAAGAATAAACTTCTTCAGATCAAAAATATGTTTGCAGTCCCTCCAGTGCTGAGTGCAACCATTTAGAGCTTTCGTCCACAAAGCAAATTTCTGTGCCTTTGACCTTGACCAGTCCTCTGCGCTGCAGGTTAGCATTTCGTAGAGAAGACTGGCCGAATGATAGGGTCTGAGAGGAAAACGAACGCCGAGGGCAAGAAGGGAGTGGAAACTATATCTCACAAACATGTGTAGAACTGACTGAGATTCACCACGATTTTCGGCTAGTTGAGTTTCTGCCTTAGGAGATAGCCTAGAGCTTGAGGGCGAATAGGAAGGAAAGTGAAAGAAAATGGCCCTATCAGTCCGGTCAGAAACCCGTTGCAGGGAACATCATAGGCCTACCTGAGCCTATGAATACTGCTGTTCAGCTAAATTAGTCCGGCGTCAAGTTGCCGTCTATGCATCCGTGTCTTCGTCAGAGCAGCCTCTCCTGGTGAAGGGCAGAGAATGCAGAAACGCATGGCCACACCGAAACGCATGGCCACGCATGGTGCTGAGAGTGAGTGACGGATGAGTGCTCGGCTCTAAACAAGACAAGTGTCGCCCACTTGATGGTCCAGGGAACATTGCAGAAGAGGGAAAGCGTGTAAGAGCCAGAAGATAAGGCGAAGAGCTGAGAAATGTCATCTTCTGGACCCGACACAGCTCTGACAGTTATAGCCAGCAGTGGCTGCAGGTGACTGCACTGGGTTTGCCATAGAGGGGGCCCATTCACTCCCAGGCATTTGTGAGAGGGGGACCTCAGGAAACCCTCTTCTCCGCTGGGCTCTTTCCTATTGATAGATTCAGGGAGTGGGGGAGATTGTTCTCTTCAACTGTGTACCCATCGATGATCCCAACATCCCCCAATGCGACTGCATCTAGTGATCACATAGATGGCCCGTGTTAAACTAAATGAGTCACCAAACCAAACCAAAAGTCATAAAGCTGGGAAAGGGACTACGTGGGGACTGACAGTGAGGAGAGGGACATGGGAGGCTGTGCGAGAAGGAGCAATCAGAATACATCATATACATGCGAGAAACTGTTAAAAATCAAACCCAGCCAATAATAATAAAGTATAGCATATATAAAACTTGGTATAAAAAAGAAGACTCTTTGTAGGACAAGTGGTGCAACAAGCAAGAATCTACTGCTGTATTAGCCACAGAGAAATAGAGCGAATTTGACTTTGAGAACCTACCAACACATCTAGTGACGAAACAGACACTGAGAAACAGGATGGAGGCCCCAGCCACGGTCCATGGGAGCACTTGGGAATTTCTGAAGCATCCTCTCTCTAGAGGAAGAAAGACATAACACACTGTAAATCTTCCCAAAGGAATACTCAAAAGAGAGTTGAGTCAATTCTCTCCTTACTACGTCCTATTTGCAATTGCCTGTATCTAGGGATGCCCAGGCTCGTCCATGCATCCGTGTTGTATGGAGATGGCTTGTCCATGTATCTGTGTTGTATGGAGATTGCTGAGCCTTGCCCACCCCACCCCGAGTTAACTCAGGAGAGTTGTGTGGAAGCAATCAGCCTCCAGGGGGCTGCTAGCCTAGAAACCACACCTTAAGAACCCCTGCTGTAATCCGTTGCTGATTTTAAGGCTCGGACTTTATGTATGAGCTTTTATTTCTAATTGCCCCATTGGAAATGCTTCTACACTCTAGGGCCTTCCCTCTCTATTTCCTTCCCTTCTTTTCTTCTCTTTTTACTTCATTTCCCCCTTAGCTTTTCTAGTCTCTCACCTAGTGTCATCTCCTGAGCGTCTCATGTTCAAGCTCGTTGTAAATTAAATAAATCATGACAGTCCTGCAGTGGGTACTTCCCTTCCCCCAATATGCATTTTACAGACAGGTAGAGTGAATTCCACAGAAGCGAAAGACTTGCTCAAAGATATTCAGAGTATTGCAGAAGGTAGGAACAGCGAACCGGCAGCCTTTCCTGGACTCCTCAGCCAGCTTTCTGCTAATCCCGATCTTTCTTCTCTTCCTTTTTCTTTCCACCTCACTCTATTTTTCCATTGCCCTAGCCCTTAACAAACTCCTTACCCCTTCTAAGAAGAGAGCTGTACAAACCAAGGAAGACTGGCCGACGGTACCTGTGTGGTGGGAGGCAGATGATTTGGGTGAAAACATTTCTCTTTCTTCTCTTTCTTCCCTTTCTTTCCTTTCTTCCCTTCCTTCCTCTTCTCAGTTTAATAAGAGCCTGTGGAAAGTGAGTCTTGACAGGTGGATCCTTCCCCTGTTTGGAACAGTACAACCCTGGCAGATCCGATATAACAGAGTGTTCATGTGCTCTGTACATGAAGTCAGAGTTTCTCTTCTTGCACAAGGACAGGGAGTTCATTGGACAACATGCCACTTCTCACTCCAGACCACAGAAGAGGAAACGATGGGGTAGGTGGCAAACACCAAGGGAAATGGCTGAGGGGCCTGAAAAAAACAAAAAACAAACAAAAAAACCCTTGTTTTGTTTTGATGGGTAAATGCTTTACATTTTCAGAGTCTAACTCTGGCACTATGGGACCCAGCCCTACATTCTAAATTCTGTTGTTTGGTTTTGTTTTATTTTTTTGCCTGTACCAAGGACACATTTGTTCACAGGAGGCTGAGACTCTGAATTCTACCTGCACATAGCACACAGCTGGGCACACAGTGTGCATATTTACAGGTTAGCAATGAGAGTCTCTTTTCATTTTTTTGTTCCTCTTTCCTTATCAGGGTTGGTTCACTCACTATGTGGACTCTGATCCCCTTTATCATGATGTTGACTGCTGGATTGTTTCCTAGACAAGCCACATGCTATTTTGCCAGCCCGTTCAGTTTCTTTACTGACACACAATCTCTGCAGACTCACTGGATGCTTTAATTCTGTATTTAATTATTTGGAAATTTTAGAGGAGAAACAGATTTGAGTGTCAGGAGTAGCAATTTCGGCTAGACGGTAGAATGCAATGCTTCTCTGGAATCTTTCTGAAAGACACCATGAGTCACACAGTATCCGATGTCTAAGGTTGTGGGTGTCAGGAGGCAGAATTGCTAAACACATGACTTAGCAATCCCTGTGCTTGATGAGCCGGACTTCCCATGTGCTGCACATTATTTTTGGTCTAGTGGAAACTTTCTATTATTTCAATAGATTGGAAATTTCCCTCAGTAATTTTCATTTTCAGACACCCAGATTTTTTTCAAGTATTTTAAATCATATTTTAATTGATATGGTTTAGCTACATTGTCACTAAAATTCCATCTGTAAAATTATTGTCCCAAGGGAGAAAGTTTTGTGGGCTTTAAGAGCTGAGCCCTTGTGAAAGGACCTTAGCTTCTGCACTTCTGGAGGAGTGTGACGTATTTCTGTCTTCACTGGTTTCTTGGCTTCTGTTGTGGTGTACCACCTTTATGAAGACCCAAATCATGGGCTGCCCAATCTTTGACCTGATTATCCACACAAGCATGGCAAAAGAAAACTCTGTTTCCCTCACAAATGACCCATGTCAGGCATTTCATTACAGGGAAGGAAAGGCACATAGCGTACACACACAGTATAGACCATACATACTATCAATATACATATTGTTAGTAAAAGCTATTAAATTAAGTGTAATGGTTTTCTGTCTCTTTAAGAGACAAGCCACGCCCACTCCCTCC